>VXAA01005662.1:117985-138236 GCA_013399115.1 Anseranas semipalmata
GGGGGGGGGAGCAATACCAGCCTAACGTCAGCACTAGATCCTCAAACTGCATCCACAAAGTCCTAGCTTGCACTGCACGACAACTTTTATTGCCATTTCTGCTGCTGAACGACAAGAAACATCCTGGACAGGAGCAGAGGGCTGCAGGACCCAGGCGAGCGGATTAATTGCTGGGAGGAAAGGTCCTGATCCGCAAGCACCCACCGGCGTGTGGCCATCGGTCATCGCACGTCCCGTGGCTGGCACCGAGTCCGGAGCCACGTCAGCTCGCAGTGACAAATATCGCTTAGCGCTTCCCGTCCCGAACCAGCCGAGCTCAGCAATTTCTGACCTGGGAACTGAAAAGCATAAATTCACCTGGGCTGTAATCTCACAGCAATCGCTGTGTTACACTTCACCGTTACAGGCTTCTATAATGGAAAGACCGTTCCTTGCTTCGAATGAGAACGTGAGCAGCCAGGTGCGCGCAACAGCCGACTTCATGCTGCACTACGCGTTCCTGTGCGCTGTCCTGAGCAGGTGAAGGATGAGTGCCACAGGATGAATGGGCATAGCTAATTAGTTGGATAAGCATATGCAAGATTGGGACCTAAATTTGTTCTCTGCCTCCTGGGACACTGATAACTCCTTTTTCTTCTTGTCGTGCAATGCAGCCAGATAGCGGCAGCCTAAGCAGCGTTATAACCCCTAGCTGTCATATAGCATTTTTCTTGCAAAGACATTAAGGTTGGGAAACGGCAGCTCAGGTGACAGAGGAGCCTTGTCCACGATCTTATCGCAGGGCATTGTCACATCTGGAAGCAGGGCTCGTATCTCCCGAGCTGCTGTTAAACGATGCCAACAACCAGCCGTGCGCAGCACCACCAAAATATTTGCTATGAAAAGCACTGCGACATCCGGATAATGGCTCTGATTATCAGAAGCTATTATCAGCAAGACAAGGCTCTAATTTCACTCATCGAAAACACACATTGCCACAAGAGAAGATGATGTCTGTTATTACAGGGATGATCCTGGGACCCTTATTCACAACACAGAGCTTGGGCACAACCTGTATTCCCAGGGCCGGTCCCCTCAGCGGCAGCGATCGCAGAAGTGAACAGCAGATTAGGCTATGCCGGTGCCTAGGTCAGGCAGTGCTTGCAAAGCATTTGGAGATCCTTGCGTGGTAAGGAAAGGAAGCGACCGCCAAGGTCTTGATGCTGCCCAAGCTGAAGTTACTGGCAAGGTTCCCATTGGCTGCAGGAGCAGGGCTTGAAGAGAACAAATTCGGTGAAAACTAAGGCTAAAAAGGGCTGAGCAGATGGGAAAGTGAGGCAATTTCAGCAGGCATTGCTCTCCATCATCTCACGCAGAGGCAGGTAGAATAACCAGACACAGCAGTGTCACCGCGCTCAGTGTGGGCATCGCCTTCCTCCCAAGGAGCCGAGCGCAAGTCTGCATTTCAGAGCCCAGCTCCGGCATTAACAACATCTCACCTTTCAACACGAGCAGCCAAAAGCCCCACATCTGAGACATTTAAAGTACACAAACTGATGCCCAGTTCAGGTCTTTACTACAGGATTTGTCCCACTCCGACATACGCATGCCATTATTTCTTAGGAAAAAAGAAACATACTGAAACAGGCAGTGACGGCTACATTTTATTCCTTCCTTAATCTAAACATATAGTCATAAGAGCAAGGTATTTGCTGTAAGGAAATGAGCTGTCAAGTGATTTACGGTCTTGCTCTGTCTCAGCAGCTCCAAGTCTTCTCCATCACCTATTTTTAGCAAGCTGTAAATTAGAGGCAATAAGGGACAGGGTGTGAGCCAGGTTCAGAAATTTATAGGGCAAACTATCTACTTCTCCATTATCCTAATGCACCTACAGCTGCAGTATCCAGGTGCCACGAGCACGATTACAGCCAGCATTACACAGCCGCTCCTGCTTGAAGCTGCCTTCTCGCATGAGATCAGCGTTTGCAGATCCCGAGAAGCAGCAGCAGCAGGGTGATCCGCTCTTTTACTGGAAAACATCCTGACAAAGTGTTTGGGGTGGTCTGTTGTTTAATATAATGGCTCAGAGCCTACATGTACAAGGGACCCACTTAGTGTACAGATGATAGACAAGACCAGAATCAGCTGGAGCAAGCAGATGCTTGCTTTTTCTTTCTTTTTCCCCCCCCGCCAGGAAGGCTCAAGTGGAAAACTGCATCTTCTACCTACTTGCCATATTTTTCAGTCATCTAACTCCCCATCGAATATAAATTCAATAGGAGCAGTTGCCTTATTCACAATTTATTGGTCAGTCCAGCCACAATTATTCTAATAATTCCCTTCAACAAGAACTAAGGTCCATTACTGTAGAAACTTTTATTTGCAGCGGCTTCGCTACAAATGATTACAATAATTATTCTAACTCCCATACAGCACTTTCTATACAAGAGCATTAAGGGCTTTAACAATGGAAAGTTATTACCAGAGCTTTAACAATAGAAAGTTATTACCAGCATCCTTATTTGTGAGAACGAGGCGCAGAAAGATCAAATGAATTGCTGAAGACCATTCAGCAACTCGCTGGCAATGCCAGGAACAGAACTGTAATCTCCTGACCCTGCATCCAGTGCTGATTTGGACAGGGAAAAAATATAAGCCCTTGCAGAACATATAAAAAGGGATAGGTTTGTTTTTAAAAGTGCTGAAAATGAGCTTTCCTAAAGGAGCGGTGGCAGCAAACATCCATATTGGGTTACATGAAGTCTGATAACAGCCCGAGATTAAATGACACCGCTGATTGCTACAGGGGGGAACTGGATAAAAGGAGGAGGAACGTGCCTTTGGTCTCTTCCTTTTTTTCCACTGGGCATACAAAAGGGGATATCCCACCATTTCTTAGCGCTCTCTGCCCTGTGTTATGTGAGACAGTAAGGATTTTAGGTCTTTCCCTTGTGTCTCCCCCCCCTTTTCTGGGGGGCTACTGAAGGATGAAAATCAACACACCCAAAATCAACACTGGATTTTGACTGTATTGGCCAAGGTAACTCACTCAGAAGTACCAAACATGCACTAAGCATCCATAAAGCTCTCCCTTCTCAGAAGTATTTTACATGACAGTTTATTTAGGAGAAAGAGCAGACCTTAATCAGCAGAAGAACCATGAAGAAACAGAATATTTATACAAAATCGAGTCCTGTTAAGAAACAAGATGAAATCCTCTGAGGTGGCTATTAAGGAGATCGCCTAGAGGAAGGGAAATTCAGCAAACCAGATTCTCTCTAACAGGCTTATCCACTGGAAAAAATCATCAGAGCAGCGATCAGATAGTTTTGAAAGACAATTAATGAAAGGTAGGGGAGAGGGGAAAATGTAACAGGGTGACAAAGAGCGAGAATCCACAGAACGCAGCTCGTCACGGCTGATCAGACATAAGGGCATTACATGGCCCATCACACTGCTGGAGGAGGAAAGGGATGTTGAGGTGTTCCCAGTGCCTTCTCTCTGTGGCTTTGCCAGAGCATAACTTCTTTTATCTGTGTTAGGAAGTGAGAAAGAAGAATCTCCTCCCTGTTAGGTCAGCTGATGGCCACGAACGGATCCGAAGACAGCTCCCACCGCGCCTTACAGCCAGCTCTGCCGCTCACGTCCACAGCCACGTCCAACAGCGCAAGGCACAGCCTTCCCCAGGGCTTGATCCCAAATGCTTAAACCAATGGCAAACCTCCAACCACCTCATAACAGCTGAAGGAACAGAGCTCGGGAGGATGCTCTGTGACTGGGAAGCAGGAGAGCCGGTTCGGCTCTTCCCAGCGCTGCAGCGCTCCTGGAGCAAACAACCGCTCCTCGGCGGCACAGAGGTATTGCTGTGCATCACACCACGGCTGAGCTAATGGGGTTTTCTCTTCCAGCATTACTCTGTGCTGTTTCCAACCCAGACTCCTCTTACATCTCTGACCTTAAGTCAGGGCTCGGCAGCAGACAAGATGGGTATCCCCAAGTCTTGCCATGGCTTTACTGTTACCCCCATGTGTTTCTCAACAGTGGAGCCAGGCAGAAAGATCAAGGAAAAACCGCTCCAGAGAAAGGATGAGGGCTCCTGGCATGGGAAGACATCCGTGTCATTAGCTCCAGCTGCAGACAGGACAAGCAGGGACAGATAGATTAAGGGATTTGCCAGAGCTAGTGACACAGACATCCTTCCACGGACTTCACTAGGCTTTGGACCAAATTCCTGTACAAAGAGCCGCACTCAAGAGCTATCAAGGAGCTTAATTCATTAACATTTTTGAAGTACTTTTAGATCCTTGAAAGAAAGGGGCTATCAAAGTGCAAAGTCATTTTACTAATGATAACAGTCTAAGAACTAAGAACAGTCTAAGTTCAATCCTTCCCTCTAAAGCCTTACGGCACAAATGGTTTTGTAACACAAAGACTCCAGCACGGTCCTAAGAGATATCAAAACTTTCTTTCAAAGACTTCTTCTAGGTACTAGTTTTCCAGGATTCCCTTCACCTTAACACATTCCAATGGTAAACTTTAAATTCCCATGCGGCAGCAGGGACCCAAACCCACTCGGGGAAAGCAAGAGGACACAGAGCCGTCCGCAACACTGGAAGGCTCTCGCTGGTATCCGAAGACTCAACGCGCTTGGCATGCTGTGTCAGGATGCTGACCGTGGGGCCTGACCACAGGGGACCCACGCCGCGATGAACCCCTCCTGTCATCCCAAGAAGCCAAAAACAAAGCTATCGCCGCCGTTGTGCATGCGGTCCTCCAAGATTATACAAAGGGATGGCACAAAGGAGGACACAAGGCAAGAAGCCTGGCACGACCACAGGTTGGCCCTACGCACGTTTACTTTTCTTCTTAAAATTTAAATCCCAAGCCTATAGAAAAATTGGCAGCAGCCACCGGAAGACGCTCGCTGTACTCTATCATTTCGCAGTGGAATAGACTTCATCCTGTTTCCTCTGGCCCCAGATCAAGCAGGCTCCTCGCAGGAATTTTCCATTATCCCGTGGCAAATATACCAGGGCAATCCAGCCGCTTAACTGACTTACACTTTGACCCCCCCTCTTTAGCAGCAGCGAGATCGTGCATAAAGCACAAGGCGTTTCTCGTAAAAACCCACTGATTCCAACACTGCAATCCGAGTGAAAAGCGGCTGGAAATCCCGGGCTATGGTGGCTGGAGACATTGGACTCCTCTCTCCTCCTGTCCCCTCTCCCCACCGGCTGAGCCCCTGCTGCATTTCCACAGACCAACACTCAAAAATCAAGGAAGAACTGGAAACTCAGAATAACAGCATTGCTCCTACTTCGGTAAATCCCCCTCTCACACTGCTTGCACAGCAGCCTGCAACCTCACCTCCAAAGCCCACGCAACCATCGCCGCTCGCAGACGCATCTCCACATGAAAAACACAGCGAGCACCAAATTCAGCCCCGAGGTGCCACTCCGGAGAGCATCCCGAGGGCTTCAGTTCCAGTCCTCAGGCAGAGGGACTCTGGAAACGCACATGAACCCTCCACCACCGTTGCTGACACAGCCAAGACCACCAGGTAATAGCGGTGCCCTCCAACCACCCCACATCAGAAACCTGCCAGCATTTCAGGGCTCGCCCAAGGTGCGCTCGCAGCGCTGATACCACACAGAGCTCGCCCTGGCTTTTTCCACTCCACGGGTATTTGCTCAAGAAAAATGCTAGGCATCTCCTAATCACTGCTCATTTCCGATACAGCTCCGACCGTCCCCAGGGTCACGGGCAGCAACAGGCACCCCCGGGGCTATTTGTGCTTGGAGCCATCTGCTAAACCAGGAGCATCCAGACTGTCTGCAATAAAACGAGCAGAGCCCCGTAGCTTATTTGGAAGGGATGACCAAGTGACACAAAAGATTGTGTTTTACTCCCTCTTTCCAGAGATCTGCTCTTGAATAATGCGATGGCTCAGCTCCAATTAAACTCTCCTAGCAGCATGGCTCATATCATTTTGGAGAAGGCAGAGAGCTACAACTCCAAAAACACACCCTTAATTACATGTGTGCAAACTGTTTTACTTGGTCTGGTTTGCAGGGGACAGGGAACGCCGAGCGTCTCACCCCGCAGATCTCTGCATTCGACCCACTCCCCCTCAACCACCACACCCTTCATTAAGCAGTCTGCAAATGAACTAAAAAAAGCTGTAATCCCACAAACAGCTTCTGCATCCCAAATAAAGAACAGCAAGCAGGGAGTGGGGGGAGAGGAGAAAGCGTCCCCCAGCCACGGGGACAAAGCCCATATTGTCCCACACAGTGCAATTAACTCCAGGGAAAAAAAAACAACATGCTTTTATATTTGGGAAGGGAAGAAGCTTTCTTAGGACACAGCCAGCTCCAGCAATCGGTGGGTTTGTGCCCTGCAACGTCCCCAAAATGACATTTGGGATGAGGACCCCCAGTGCCGTAGGTGCAACGCTGCCTGTTGCGATACGAATACACCAGCCTCAACTTACATTTGCTAGCGCTTTCCCAACATAACGAGATTTACAGGCGGGTCGAGCACTGAACCCTTTCAAACTCTCGCTGCAGGTCGCCATCGGCACCTTCCTGCCGCTAACGTGGGAAGCGAGCGCCACGGCACCTCTTCAAAACCGAAATATCAAGGGACCGCAGCACAGCTTCAAATATCAATCTGTACTTACCAACTAATCAGCACCGACAAAAATAACTCATCTAATTATCGGAACGCTGCCACTTAAATAATGAATTATGTGCCTTATTACAAAGTATAATAGATCAGAGGACGTGAAACAACTGCAATTAGTAAAACAAAAAGTGCCAGAAAACAGAAAAGCCCTACAAGTGTGATCCAAATATAAGATTTCCTCCCAGAAGGGCAGGCTCTGGCCCCGCTGGATGAGCAGCAGCATCTCGGGAGGGCTTCGTGCACATGGGAGCACCCAGCAGCTGCCCTGCTGCCGTCCCTGCAGCAGCTCCCAGATCCTCTTCCCACACCTCCAAGCCCACCCGGGTGCCCAAACTCACACTGCCGCGGGTGACTGATGCTCCCACCTGATCCCATGGCCTACCTGCTCCTTCCCCTCCATGGGCTATGAGATCCTGCAAGCCTTCAACCCCCTCCTCAGCCTCCAACCATCACAAGGTGGATACATCACCTGCAGCTTATTGTGCCCCTTTTTTTCCAGGACTCCTCCTGTTTCACCCTTAGCAACATTTACCTTCTGATGGCTCCAGTGCTTGCTGCAGCCCTGGCACCACTGGGATGAGGACAGCAGCACACGCTGACAATCGCACCCGAGGCTAGTTCTTCATGTAGCACAGAAAGAATATAAAATATAAAAAAATAAACTATTGATTGCAAAACGTTTTAAAAATAAAGAAATCCAAAAAGCTGTGCGTCTTCGAGACGGCATAACAGGACCTTAGCAACAGTCAGTGATCTTTAGAACAACATCCTTCTTCTGACCAACAGGATAATGAGCTGGCAAAATTCCTCCTTTTATTTTAGAACATCTTTTTAGTAACCTGAACACTGTTTGTGTGGATTGGGGGTTATGAGAAGGGCAAATTAATTTATTTAGCATCCAAAATTAATTGTACTTAGCCCAGCCCTGAATTTCCAGCTCCGAGCTCAGATTCTGGGGCTGCCCGCAGGCTGGTAGCCCCACACCTGCACCATGAGAACTCCTCAGCTGGATGAGACCATCTCTGAAGGTCCCTTCCAGCTGAACTGCTGTTCTGCTCCCCCACAGGACATGCCAGCCGGACTCCAGCAGAGCTGAATTACAACGTGCCTCCCGCCAGCACGGCTGGGATGCAGCAGATGCCAACAAACTGAAGCCACCTATAGCAACCCACTCCACCTCTTAAAAAAAAAAACAGGCTTTCCACCCCCAAAAAATGTGTTAACATTTTGTGCTAAAATATTTTCCGTCTGAGCTCACTTTTTAACAGCGTTTCAGCTGGATACGATTAGGAAGGCCGGGAATGCAAACAAAACAGAGGAGGGGGAGGCGGCTTTGCATGGGCAGGGGCTGAAGCCCACTGCTGCAGGCTCGCCCCTGCGGGTGCCTGCCCTTGGCTTGCAGCTGCGCACACCGAGGCCTATGAGACCGTCTGGGCACTTAATATCTCGTGCAGGAGTAGTTGCGCGAGCAGATCCTTCTGGAGATGCTAACTGATCAAGCTTGACTTCGGGGATTTTGCTATGTGCTCAAAAAAACATCACGAGTCCAAATTAAAAATAAAGTGCATCCCCTTGCCCACTTACAGCTCAGACACGAGGTGTGTGAACACACGGGAACGAGAGAAAACACCCGCAAATGAAGCCAAGTGCAACCCAAGGCGAAGCCCAGGTGTTTGTTTTCATTACTAAAACCCACAGAAAGAAATGCAAAATACTCAAGATCTCAAAGCTGAGGGCGAAATTCCCGTTCAACCCGAGGCCCAGCGCTTACCCTTAGCACCGTCCCCTCCCCACATCCCACCGGGTGCTCACGCTCCAAGCTCATCGCTGCCCGCGAACATAATTAATGCGGTGTTTCTCCCGTCAACCAGAGCATTAATAGCGTTGATAAATCAAACGTGCCATTGTGCTCGGGAACACTGCTTGGATTTGCGATAGCCCCTGGAGGAGCAGGACGCGGAGCCAAGGGATGAAACGCACCGAGGCACAAACACGGCGTTCTTGGCTGCGACAGTCGGACGCAATCATCCTCCGGCGATGGGAGCATTATGTAAGGGAACGCCGTTCTGTCCTGCGCGACAGAAACGCCACAAGACCGATACAGAACAACACAGAAACTGGCTGGCAATTCATCTCGTACATCGCTTCTCATCCGCGTTTCATTCGCGCTGCCAGAGCGGTAACACCTCCGGTTGTTTTGGCAGAGCGCACGCAGAAAGCCCCTGACAGGGATGGATTTTTATTAACTTTAAATGGAGGATGGAGACCCGCTATGGGGACGCTCCGTTTGTCACGCTGAAGGCCGGTTGGGTTTCCCCCACCCGTGACACCCCTGCACACGGTGGAGCTTCCCCGTCGCGCCCAGCTCTCCGGAGGCGGCCATCCGACAAAAAGGAAAACCCTTTTCCAGCAGCCATCGCGTGGCAAGAGGATTTCCCGTCTGCGCAGAGCTCCGTGCCCCACAGGGGTGGGCATGCCTCTTCTTTTGCCCTTGCACGCAGCAACGAGTGTCCCGGCTCCGAGCACCGCTAATGCGGAGAGCTCCTGGGGTGCAGGAGAGCCCTAATTGCTAATGAAAGGGTGACCGTGGTAATAAAAGGCATGGCGCCTTTGGGGTTTATTCACCTGGGAGCTCCGAAGCCAGGAGCAGCTCCACGCTGGAGCCGTGTTGGAGCAATCCACAACCGCAGGGATCCTGGACGTGGGTCGCAGCCCCCAGGGAGCCCCAGGAAGAGCTCAGCGGGTGTGCTGGGACACCCGGAGCTGCACAAGGGCGAGGACAGGAGAGATGCCTCCAAGCGCAGGTCATGGGGACGCGTTGGGCAACGAGCAGCACCGGGAACACCCTTGAGAAAAGACTCTGCTTGCAGACGCTTTGTAGACGTAATCTGACGCAAGCACGACGGCTTTCACCCAACACAACCCTTAATTAAACTCGAGTGGTGATGCAGCGAGCAGGAGGGATTAGCGCGATGGGTGGGATCGCCTCGCCTCCCATCGCCTGCCTGAAGCAGCGGCGCTGGATCCGCAGCTCGCCCTCCTGCCGCTGGGCAGAGACCGGGGCCGCTCCTCCCCTCCTGTGATGTCGAAAACCCCCCTGGGAAGAACCCATCCCTCCGCTCTGACTGGTTCGGACAAGCCTCCGAGCCGTCGGAGGGCTCGGCGCGGGACGCCCGCCCGGGCTCGCAATGAACGTTGCAACCAACAAAGTCCTCGAGAGCTTTTCGGCTGCGAGCAAGCAGGATGCCGGTGCCCGCCTCTATCGACGGCTGCTATCAGGCGGGCACCAGCTGCTTTTCGTCTGTCATTTCCACGGCACGCTCGCGGAGAGGGTTGGCTGTGCAACAGGTTGCAACGCGGGGAGCGTTTGCTTTGCAGCTCGACTTCATGCAAATAAGCTGGAAGGCAACACTGAAGAAAAGCGCGGACGGAATTCCAGCACAATTAGCATCCGCAGCAAAAACCTCCTATCCATGCTACCATTTTCCACCACAATAAAATAAGAAAATACAGAAAATCTCCCCGGCTCGTCATCATTTCTAAGAGGCAAACTAAGGAACCGAGCAAGTCGCTGCTTGCCTGAATAAACAGGCAGGAAGGAAAGCGCCCGCGCGGGCAGATCCCGGCAGGTCGGGATGGCGCAGCAGCTCCCAGAGCGGGCTCTGCCCCGCCGAGCTGCGATAACGCTTCCAACAGCGCCCGGAGCAACGCGTCCGTGAATTATTCAAGTTCCCCGCGCACCGCTTCTTCCCCCTCTGTCATTATGAAATGTATCAGCCACTTAAGACACGCTTTCTGCTGCTTCACCAAGCAAAGTTTTGGCTCAAACTTGGAAAAAATTGGCGGCGTACTGCTGAGGATGACATTTACCCAGCCCAAGTGTGAGCGCACGGATAAAACACGGTGTTGTGTGCAGCACCTGTACCGGGATCTATGGGATCTGCTCCACTCCGGGCACGCTCCCATAGCCTGTGCTGCTGCTCCCGGAGCTGTGCAGGCACACGGAGGCTTTCTGTGCCCTGCAGAATGTATCCACGCATGGACCACGAGAGCAAAGCGGCGAGGGGGTGAGATGCAGGCAGGCGAGCGCATAGCTTCCTTGAGCTGGTTCCAGTCTCACGCACCGCATCTGCTCGTTCCTATACCTCCCCTTGCAGTGATACTGGCATAATGTTCCCTAATACTGGAATAAGGGTCAGTTTTTGTGCTTCTACCTTATATCTGTTCAATGCTCCATGGTGCTTTATTTTCCTTACCATTTTCTACTCTTTCAACAGAGCAAACGATGAAAACTTTTTGGCAATGTTAATTACCAATTTAATACTGCTCTCCTAATGACATGTACACAGATTTACGATGAGATCAGAGCAACCCTGCTAATCAGGGATAAACCTAGTATACTATAGAGGGTTATAGGTTTTTATTAGTCTTTCTTGTTGGTATTACCCTCTGAACTGTGTACACACACAAAGAAATTCAAGATATGCTGAAAACACGGCCCAGGGGAAACAGTGTATGTTTAATGGTTTCCTACCGATTAGCTCCGGTACCGATGGCATCCGTTCATGCATCCACTTGTAGCCAGCCTAACTCACCCTCCTCCCTCAAGATACTTGGTCTGATAGGTGTCTGTGGCTATTGATATTAAAAAGAAGTATGAACAAAGTTATCTTGAGGGCATCGCCCCAACTCTTCCACTTCTGCTCCTCTCCAGATCGTCCCATTGACACTCAATTGCTGATTCAAGTCCAGGAAAAATGCAAAACGTTGCTGCAAAATAAGCTTATACTTGCATCTCTAGTAATGACCAAGGATGAGTTAGCAAATGAGAGCTACCTTGCAAAAACTGCAGTTAAGCAAAATACTCCCCATTTGGAGTCTTTATGTGCAAGCAAAAGGAACACACATCACAGCAGCTCCTCCAGGCACAGATCATTTTCCTTCTCCGAGAGGAACCAAAAGCCCAGCTGCTCCCAGTGCAGGCCATGCTGGAGCACCCAGCACTGGTAATTTTGCAGGTATCTGAGCGACTTCAAGCACCCAGCCCGAGATGACGTTGGGCATGAGCTCCTGCAGCAGGTTCTGCCCAGCCAAAAGCCAAAGCCACTTCTGCACCAAGGTGCCATTCCCTGTAGCCATACCAGTGCCAAAATCCCTTGCAGGACCTTTCTGCTCCACACGCTGTGGCAAAGAACTGGACCAGGTCACCCAAATTCTCACTACTGAGGACCTACTGGATTTGTCCCCGTGCAAAATTCCCATCCACTGAAGAATGTGACAGTGCCAAGCCCGGCTTGGCTGAGCTCGGTGATGAGGTCAGAGGTGTGGTTGCTGACATCACGCTATCGACAGGCTGTCACTGACACACCAGCCGGCTCTGCTCATTTGATATTATCTGGATCAGTTATTGCTGCCAGCAAGCGGAGTTAATGCCTTATCTGCATATGGGTTTTTAATCCTGCACTGTGGTCATTATCGCGTTATTGTTGGACTAATTAACAGGCAAAGCTCTCAAGGCTTTTTTAACCATGCTTTTTTTTTCCCTGCCTCTCAAGTAAAACAAATAGAAAATAATCAGAAACATAATGAGATTCGGCATTGGGCTACTTCCAGCAGCTGCACCGGGCACAGCGGGCAAACCACGGCAGCGCAGGGAGCACTCTACTCCTCAAACCACAACAGCATCGAATAAATCTCCAAAAACCTCAGCCCGAGATAACACACTGCCATTAAATGAAAAGAATCTGTAAGGAACCTACAAAGTATTCAAACCCATTTAGGAAAGTGCTTTCCATTCATCCTGCCCTACCTGTAATGCTGAATCAAAGCGGTTTTGCCACTGCAGAGTAAATGCACCCATCAGAGGAATTACGCCCAAAATGAGACCAGTCCCTAAGGAATGTGCTCAGAAACCACAGCGATAAGATGCGTAGAAGATGTGTTAAATTAGATCATTCACCAAAATACCCTGGAAACGATGCATGCCCGGGGAGGAACAGCACATACAAAGGCTCTCTGCAAAGGTGGGGGAAATGCAGAGCCTGCACAAAGGCAGTGGTTTACAAAAGCATCAGGACTCGAGGGCTTTGCAGGAATTCACCCTGAAGCTGACAGTCTGCAACTGTCCAGGTACCTACTAATTAATAAAGCCTGCAATAATTATTATTATTTTTTTGCTTATATTGCAACATCCAAAAGATGCCTTCAAGGTATCAAATACAGCCTTTCCACTACAGAGGTGGCCCTCTGCAGCTTCTCAGGCCCACGTCACTGCAACCTTTTAATTTTGATGGATGTTCCCATGGGATCTGCACAGCTTCGGCCACACCAGCGCCGCTTTCCAGGGAAATGCGACGACTCTGTTCACCACCCCTCTCCCCCAGCCTCCAGTCTCCGCCAGGAACCGAGCTCATTCAGGAAGCTGGAGCCCGTTTGAACGAAACCCCACGTGGCTTGAGAACGAGCTCCCTTCCCCAGGACGACAGCACTGATCTTTGCAGATTCAATTATCTGATGCAAATGCGCCAGGAGCGCGCCACGTCTCCGTCTAGAAGCGGTTACCCTGCTCCTGCCCCAGCCACCGCTGCGGCAGGAAAGAAACAATGACAGATTTGGACGCAGCCACTTAACAGCTCCGGATACATTACAGGGGGTGTAAAAGTGCACGGAATTAAGCTGCAGGTGGATGAAACGACTGGCTTTGCCTGAGCAGATAAGGCAATAATTGACAAACATACAGCAAATAACTGGGTGTGTTTCAGTCTAGTAAAAACAGCAATGCCAATGCACACATAGGGGGGAATATTTTGCAGTTGCAGGATGAAGCTGTGTTTCTGGATGTATTGCTGTTGCCCAGAATCACAAAACCACGCTGTCAGCTCTTGCCAAGCATCCGACACCCGATGAGCAATTCGGAGCTGGGCTCTCCTCCTCCTTACACCCCAAAGGAGTTGCTCCAGAAAAACTCTGCAGCTGTGCACGGCCAGGAGTGGAAAATGCACCCCTTAAACCAGCACCCAGATCCCATACTGCAGGTTACAGGAGCTGTGCTAAAAATCATACTGCCCCACTGACTTCCCAGTAGAGTCAGGGCACAGGAACAGCCCTATCATCTCGTTCCCCTTTCCTCCTCCAGGAGGAAATTGGGACACCAAAACAGCCAAGCGGCTTGGCTCTGCTCCCACGCATTTCCCATGACTGTCAGAAATGGAGTAAAAATAGTTTCAGGCATAGGTATGGTGGGAAGAAGGTGCCGGGAAGAACCCAGTCCTGCTCGCTCCGAAATCTCAGCAAAGCTCCCGCTGGCCTCAGTTGGGCAGGCGCTACTTAAAATTCAAAGCACAGCTGAATTTGGAGATTTTCCTACTGGAAATCTCAGCATAGCCCACTAAAACCTTCACAGCCATCTCTTTAGGTTTCTTCTAAGATGATCTTTCTGCAACTTAAGAGAGCGTCTAGACTGCCTAAACCCAGACATCAAAGTTCAGCTCCTCAAACCTCTTCCTCAAATCAATTTGCTCTGCCTTCCACCCCGAACACAGCACATCTCCCCGAAAACAGGCAGGCGCTTCCTGTGCCTGTATGCAGCAAATTTCAACCTGCAACGGTATCCCACATCAACCTGAAACATCCAGGAAAAAAAAAAAAAACAACACTGTATGATAGGAGAGCAGAGACCACTCAAACTAGTCCAGTTAATGCAGCTCTGAAGGGTGTGCAACACCTGTGGCAATAAGACCAGGACAACACCAGGCGTGGTCTTCCCATTCTATCTACCGGCGATGGCCAACAGCAACCCCAATGTATTCTTCCCAGTTAGCTTCAAGGGGAGGATGATGGACAATTTGCTTAAAAATAATGGGCTGGAGCACAAGCATTAGGGTGCGCTGCCAGCGCTCATCTATCATCATCTTGGTGCTTAAATGACATGCATGCCCGTGTGCGCTCAGCATAGGAAAACCTTCCCATTGCACGGTGGCCAAGTGATTCGGCTGGCACGTTAACGCGCTGTTCGTTTCATGCAGCGTACGCTGGCCATTCATCCAAGTGCTCAGGAAGTTGCATTGAGGGTTTCGGCCGTGAACAGGGCAAATACAGGTGCTACAAGGTGCCTCTGGGTGCTGCAGAAATAGCTAAGACAGTCATCAGGGGAAAAATCCAGCAAAAGAAAATAACTTTTTTAACGAACATCAAGAACCAACTTGGTTTTGGGGTCTATCTTTTCTTTTTTCAAATGTTCCTTTGCACATAGCTGTTGCACAGCGTTTTATGATCACAAATTTATGTCCACTTCTGCAAATTCCACGTTTATGTAAGAAATAAAAGGCAAATGAAAACAGAAGCTTGGTTACAAAACCTGCCGGTGGCCTCGCCGTGCTGCAGAAGAGGCACAATCCTGCTTCATCTTCTCTGCAGAAATCTACTTGTCATCAGCAGTGCCAGCTCTCCGGGTCTCACTTGCTGCTGCAGAAAGAAGCCACGGGAAGACCTGACGGGAGGTATCGGCACAGCACTGTGCTCGCCTTTCTCTACATCCCACATAACACACCAAAAACTTACTCACACCAAATACCTTTTTTGTTTTTCCCCCAAACAACAGTCACGACACTGCTTGTTCTTAAAACCTGTGGCTGCAAAGCAAAACTCCTGAGCTTTTGGTGCTTCTCACGGCAAAAACGGCGCTGCATGCCGCAGCTCTCATGCCCACAGGTGTCCAAAATCCTGGTGACAAAAACCCATCCTCACCAGGTCCTCTGTGCAAAAGCACAGCTCTGCACTGCTCACCTCCACTGGAAAGCAAAGCTCTCTGCAATTTAGCAATTTTCGGACACAGACACGCTAAGCTCATTGGGCACAGCCAAAAACCAGAAATATGCCCCAAAACCACCCACGCCAAAGCCAGCGAGCAGCAGCAAGCAGCCAGCCCGCGCCGCATGCACCCAGCTCCAGCCCACCCCAGCGGCTCCTCGCAGGGAGCTGGGGCCAGGGGGACCTAACACGAGTAATCGGCCATCTACCAGATTACCTGACCTGTGTGGCCAGAGCCTGGCTGACGGGCACTGGAGCTGGGGCCAGGAGCCACCGCAGCACGCAATCGCCACGAGCACATCTGCAAAGCTGGTAGTTCCCAGCAACGTGCTGTCCTCCTGTAAACCTCCATCCCCTGTCCCCCTGGTTTGCAGGTTGTCACCGTCACTAAGCCTCAGCTCTCACCCTGGGGCGGGTACCCTCAAACCTCAAATTACCCCTGTGCGAATCACAGAATCGTCGAGGTTGGAGAGGACCTCAACAATCTTCATCGAGTCCACCCATCAACCTGACCTATCGAGTCCCACCACTAAGCCATGTCCCTAAACCACATCTCTTTGTTAGATCGGGGTGGGCTGGGATGAGTTCTTCCACAATGCCAACAACTTCTGCAAACGAACGACAACAGAAAGGACTGCAGCCACCAGGAAGCTCCCACCAGCCGGTTCACCAGGGTTCCACACACCCTGCACACACCGGTTGTGCAAGCTACTGTGTCAGCCTCCAATTCTCTTATCTCGCGCGTCGCTGTCAACAAGGAATTATGAGAATTGAGTTTTAATAAGCTGCAGACGGAAGTACTGCTGTGTATCATGCTCGCGCTGAACTTTAGTGCCTCAATTAAAGCTGGGTACCACGGTCCTGCTTGGTGCTGGACGAGCAGCGTGGACGACTGGAGGAAATGCTTGCAGCACCTGACCTTAAGGGCTGGGCAAGGCACCCTCCCTGCTGCAAAGCCGGTTGGGGCAGCCTGGAGAGGTTAATACTGAGGATCCAGACCTCTCTGCATCAGCTAGCCCCAGTGCCAGAGAACATCGAGTTTGCTGATGCATCCAGAGTAATGAAGAGTAAGTAATGAGATGAAGGACTGCCCTTCTGGAGGATGCCCAGACCCACCAGTGATTACCCGAGTGGCCGAATCCAATAGACAAAATTGCACTTAACTTTTCCCCAGATTAAGACCAGAGCCTGCTTATACCTTCCTCTCCTGCAAATCTAACACCGAATATCTTCACGGTCATGCTACAAGATGGGGAGGCAGAAATCCTGGATCCACTCCTTCTCCAGCTTCAGAGTTTACCTGAGCTCACTCATCCTCAGGCGCTTCACTAAAGCTCCCCTGGTAAGGCCTTAAAAGAGTGATAATCTAAATATTATCATAAATCTTATGCTAACCATACCAAATGAGCCTTATGAATAGGAAAACTCCAGATACAGAAAGATGCTTTAAAGTAACATCCTCAAAACCTAAGGTGTGATGGAGACCTGAAGTGCTAGCTGCAGCCAGCTCCTTGAGTCTAACACAGCCACGTGAATATTGCTAGGCACACGTTTATTTCCCAGTGCATGCAATCGTAATAGTAATAGTACAGCAAGACCTTGATCTTGCAATATGCGTGGTGCAAAAAACGCTCCGATACCCAACCAGACTGCAGTATCCAAATTCCTCAGGTTCCTTTACAACGTCAGCTCTCAAGCTCTGGAGGAACAAAGAGCAGCAGGGAGGATTCCCGAGAAGATGAAACTGGTACATTTTCAACAGCCCCGGACAATTACTCGCAAAAGAGCAATAGCACCGAGGTAACTGCTTGCCTCCTGGGCAGAAGTCAAAGTCTTTGCATTGTAGCTATGGAAGTGTACAGAGATCAAAGAGAACAAGAGGAAACTATTTTAGGCTGTCACAAGCATAAAGGTCCTCCTGGCCCATCGGCATCACTACAACCAGGATGTGACCGAAGCCTTTCATATCCTGCGTGTGCCCGTGATCACCGTGCAGCGAGGAGAAATCCCTTGCTGCAGGAGCAGGGGGCAGCTCCTGCTCCCTTCCCAGCTGAATTTCGGCAGCACCCGTGCAAACACCACCATCCCCACTGGCGGACCCCGGCATGGAAAGCACCACGTGCCACCGACGCTCTGAAACAGGAAGAGACATGAGCCAACTGCTGATCGAGGTCTTGTTAATAACACTTGGCTATTGATTGCACTTTACATCTTCAAGCGCTTTGCCAACATTAATTAAGGTGTTTTCCATTTAAAGCTGAGAGGAGACCAGAGCAAAAGCATCAGGCTAGATGGACCAAGCGCCTGGCTCAGCACAGCCCGTCCTTGCTCCCCAAACTTCTTTTTTCCCCAGAGACCTTGCTTTTACTCAAAATTATTGAAAATCCAAGCACTGATTCAGCAAAGAACTTCATCCACAAGGCCAGATGCGTACCCTGGCATGCTGGTGGGCCGCAGAGCCCCGATGGGGCTCACTTTAACCTCTGCCCACCCACCCGTGTCCCCACGCCTGCATCCCAAACAAGAGCTGGACCACAAGGGTGCTGACACGTGGCCCCAGTGATGTCACCCAGAACCACTGATAACAGCCATGCTATGAGCCAGTGACATGCCTGCTGCCCTCCGCCCTGACCTGCGTCCAGCTTTAGACAAGGCTACGGCCAAAATAATTCCTCCAGCAAACCCACCGTTAAAACAAGATGCATGGAGCGAGAGGTTCGGATGATTAACGCTCATGCAAAGGACTGTGACAACAAGCAAGTTTCATTCCTACCTCCGTATGCACGCCCACCACCCAGTCCTGCTCTCCCTGCTCAATCTTCCAGTTTTGTTTCAAATTACAGAAAAAAGCCCTCGAAGCGTACCTCGCCGCTGCCCGCATGCGAGCAGAAATAGCACATTATAGCAGGGAGAAGTCTCAGTATGCACAAAAGGGGCAGAGTTATTACCTCGAGCTGCCTTAAGCTGCACCATAATTATATGAATAACACATTTCACAAAGGCAGCATTAATTACTGAGTGAGCATAGCACGGAGGCACACATTTACCTCGGTTCACGTCACTTCGGACTGGCCCGGAGCACCTGCCTGCAGCGGTGGCAGCGATGAGACCACCGAGCCCCCTCCCACGGCCAAAGACACCTGGGGACCACACCACGAGCAGACCCCCACTGGGCAACCATCTGAGCACCACCACCAAACCCTAAATTCGCACTTGTGACCCACGGGCTGGCGGCTGCCCACCTGATTTACCAGCCTCCTGCTCTCCCACAGCTTATCAGCTTAAAACAAACAGCACGGCAACCCTCACGCTTATACAGCACGCGGCAGCAGAGCTATTCAGAGACACTCTTTTCACCCCGTCCTTCCAAAATCATCTTGAAACCCTTGAGGGAAAGCATAAGGCTCACTACAGATACATCAGGCCCACCTATAAAAACAGAGCAACATATGAGAACATGTATATACGATAGTATGAAATCTGGGGAGGAAACCCAAAACAGAGTGAATTCAATCTGTTGGTCTTTTTGTTGTTGTTGTTAAGACCAAGCCTTCCTCCCCTTCCCCTTGACAAGGGTGATGAATGCAGCGCGCTTCAGGTGCGATTTTACACTTAACTCATCGGCTTCCGTTGTAATACCAGCGGTACGTGGCTGGATACATCCCATTTCAAATAACAGCCTTTCAACACGTGGGGAAGGAAAAAACCACATCTACAGCTCCGCGGGCTCTGCCCTGGCCCCCAGACACCGGCACGCCAAGCCAAACTCGCCTGCTCCAAGCGGGAAGACTGAGCAAGCCCTCCGGTGCTTCCGAAGGCACCACTCTGGTGCGTGGCCGAGCACAGGAGAGCTCCTCACCGCTGGTCACCAGCACCCTGCACAACTGGGGATTCCACCGTCACTCCAAAGCACGTGGAATTAGAGTCATTAAACAGGAACAGGCACGGTTTGGGGAGCGGAGCGCATTTCTTCAGCACTGTTACACTACACCAATTGTTTCCCAGACCGCTGACACTAAAGGAAACTAAAGAGGAGCTTTTCCATTCACCCAACGGGTTGAAAAACCTCTGAGGAAGGAAAAAAGAAACCCCGACCCTTTGCGAAACACCCAAATCCCTCCTGTGCCGGGGCACGCTGCCAAGCAAGGGCACTGCCCCTCCACGCAAACACACGCCGAAGCCTCCTGGAGAAGAACCAAACCCAACCCAAACCCAAACCCACAGAAATAGGTGCAGGGAAGGGCAGCCAAAAGGTTTCCCCTGCATTCCCAGCTCTCAGCCCTCCGCAGCACAGGAAGGAACGGGGACAGAGCCGAGGTTTGCACATCCACGACATGCAGTGGGGTCCGGCACGACCTCGCCCCCGGTACTGCGACACACATGCCTGCTTGGCCCCCCCTGCCGATGGATTCGGNGCCGATGGATTCGGTTTAACAGGTGGAATCCCCCCCCGCTACAACAAAACCCAACAGGTTGGCTGGAACAAATCCACAAATTAATCCCTCCAAATCAATTTGCATTAACACCACACATGACAAGGTGCCGGCGGTGTGACAGCGCGCGGCGATGCCCACCGCTGGCACCGCTACCTTTAAAAAGCCCCCGGCCACCCAAAGCCGCAACGCAACCCGCAGCGCCAGGCGATACTCGCAGTAAATAAGTAACGAGGAAATCGCACCCACTGCCATGTTTGCCACACAGGTGACAATTCAGCCGGGGTCCCACAAAAGGGGGGGGGGCTCGCACTGTCCGTGCTCCGGCACCAATCCCCCCCCCC
>VXAA01005662.1:145995-193712 GCA_013399115.1 Anseranas semipalmata
AATTTTTTTTCAATTTTGAAAAAAATAAAATAAAAAAAAAAAAAAAAAAAACACAACCACAAGCGTGATAAAGTATCTTAGTATAAAATCAATAGTGAGGCGATTAGCAGCCTTTGAAGAATTCTGGCCCTAAGTCAGCCCATGGCAGAGATCAAATGGAGGTGCTGTCAACTCACCCAGGCATTTTACTCTGCGTCTGATATACAGCAGTTCCGACCACCTCAAACTATCCCCATACCCACATTTGCTCCTTTTTCCCCAGCACAGTGCCTGGGGGAGCCAGGCACATCCCAGGAGCAATCCCCATCCAGTGGGCAGCGTGGGGCCAGGGGTCCTCTTCCCTTGCTTCCTGATTTAGGATGCTGATTTAGGTCTGGAAGAGCACATTTACATCCCGCTGCAAAGTATCCGTACCTTCACCTGTGCAAGCTCCGCTTCCAGCGTGTCCCAAAATAAAAGCAAGGAAGATGCTTTGCTCTGACAGCATCCCCAGGCTGTCAAGGCTTTCTTATCAGTTCCTCCACTTTGGGGGAAAATTTGAGATAAATCCAACCAGCTGTGAGCTGCCACAGGTCTGTGAGTAATCTGCAGTCCTAGACTGACAGCAGCAGGCATCAGCTGGCACATCGCAAGAAGCTTGGCCCCCGTTAAAGAGGAGGAGGATGGAAGCCTTATCAGCCAGCTCGGGTGAAAGCTATTTCCAAGAGCACTGGAAGATGCCCAGAGCCAGGAGAAAGCTTCACTGGCTACACTGAAAGGGAGTTGGAGAAAATTACTGATAATATTAATAGCTTTTCTTGAAAGCTGGGAAGTTTTCCCAAAATTTGGCACACTGGAGCAAATGGAAATGCCTTCAAATGAAGGCCTGGTGGAGCAACAAGGATCCAAAGGAAAGCTGATGTTCTCGTGCCACAAATATATCCATCAAAGAGGGGATGCTATGGGATGCTATACATGGGTGGTGTCAGAGAAAGCTGGGGATGGTAAAAAAAACAGGGACACAAAATGCTTTTTTTAAAAAAGATTAATTTCCTAGAAAAATCTAAATACATCATTAAGCTCCAGTGCATACAGGGGGCCCTGTGGGTACCAGCACATTCATCACCCCAGGGGTCCTCAGGACAAGACTCAAGTCGCTCAGCTGGCCCGGCTATTGGCAGAGGGATTTTAAGAAGATTTTAAGAAGGTGATGCACGTAAAACCTATCCATGGCAATTACACAGAGGAGGACAGCTGCCAAGCTCCCATGTTTGCTCCCTAACAGTAAATTTTATGGATACAGATATATATCTACAAAGCTATTAATTCTTCTGATACCCACTTCTTGTATGAGGGTAATACGTTTATCCTATAAAGTTAGTGACTCCATAACGCAGTACTCTGTTTTAGGGCAATTTTTTGCATTATTAACTTTCTTCCAGCACATATGGAAAAATAAAACCTCTCCCCACTGAAAAGCCCACGATGAAGCTGTGTTGGGACATTGAGCACGGTGTGGCCAGAGACGGACATGAAGAAACCTGGGACTTCAAGCCTGAGAGATGAGATGTGACCTGAGGTGTGTAAAATACAGATGTTGGGCCAGATGTGCAGCACGGAGGGGTCATGCTCCATCCCTCCCACCCATTGCTAACCAAAAGGCCCGGACAGGCACCAGAGATGCCCGGGATCGTTTGTCCAATCTTCTTGCTTTCTGATGGTGCTCCATTCAAACCAGCAGTTCATCATCTGCAGCAGTCCAGCTTGCCTCAAGACTAAGATCTGCCTCATTTGCAGTTACATAATTAGCAATTACCCTAATTTCTCTTACATTAAATTATATTTTTTTAATAAACATTATCTTTTCTGACAAAAAAATAAAATGGCATGGGTCTACTTCAGAGTATTTTATAGAAAGCAGCAGCATCATTATCCTGTTCTCAGATATAATGTCTAGATACTTTTAATGAAAATATTCATTATTGCTAATTTGCATCTCTTTCAGCTCTAGGAGGGAAATCAAATGAAGATGTCAAAACAGTGCTACCTCTGCCAGGGGAAAAAAGGAGACACGGTGACCCCCAAGCCCCCCCAGACGTTTTGTGTGAAGGGAAAGCATCTGAAGCACACACTCTCCATCGTCCTCATAATAAAGGGCAATGCTGGATGGAAGATGGGCAAAGCAAACGAGAGGAAAAAAATCTGCAGCTGAAATCTGCGGCTGTAAAGAGGGGGGAAGAAAGTGGGGAGCACGTAACAGAAATAGCATGCAGACCCTGCTCAAAGGGGGTCAGTTTGGTGAGGATGCTGAGGCAGACTGACTGCTGAGGCTTCCTGTACCTGGCTGGATGAGGGAACGGACATGGCCGAAATCCATTGGGATTTTGGGGCTGATTTGGGCTGGGTCAGGAGCACAGCTGCTGTGCTCAGAGCCGGGGTGAGAAAGGAGCCTGGGGACGCTTCCTTCCCCCTGCACTTCCATGGAGGGGAGCTCGGAGCTCCCTTAGGCCTATTTGAGAAATCCTTAAACTGCGAGCTAGGCTGAAATACAGGCGTCCACCAGGATGGCGATAGTTTGCTTTGGTTTAGTAGAGCCTTCTCCTGAAGGTAAAGTACATTTTAAATGCACTTCATACTTGCTAGCAACAAAGCTTCCACTAGCATGAGAAAATATATATTACACCTCTGAAATACACGTTTCACTGAGCTGTGAGAGTGAAGCTAAAATAATCTTTTTAAAGCAAATAGGGATGAATACTTAAAAATAATAAAAAGTCTGTGAATATTCATTTGAACTCTTAAGCAAATTTGCCCTTGTCATATTTGCATCTCTCTTGTGTTCCCTTCCTGTACAATGGAGTTTTATTAGCACAAACATTCACAGAAAGTGAATGTGAAGCTTGAATACCCATGGGAAATGAATTTTAAATTCACTTGCTGTGTGCAGTCACCCAAGAAACTTGATCATAATTGTTTATTATACTTAAATATTTATATTGTGGGAGCACTTGGTAGATAAAAGGACCATGCTGGGTGCTGCACTAACACCGCCTCCAACCACAGCAAACACCAGAGGTGACGTGTGACGGGTCCAGCAGCGGCAGCCACAATTTTTGAGGTCAGGAACCAGCACTGGGGTAGAGGCATCAACACGCTTCTGCAGGTTTCCAAGAAACTCCGAGGAAGTTGCAATCCGTCTTCAAATGGCGGGAGCTTGCATGGGGTGTTCATAGGGGATGTTTGAGATGGAGCTGGGGGATGAGAATTAGTTGGAAACATCCTCGCCAAAGCTCTTTTGTTGTCTTAAATCCCATGTCGTAGACTCCAGCTTTCAGCTGGGAGCTCAGATTTCCATGCTCGCAGGGCGTGTGGGGTTTACAATGGATTCCTCTATTTTCCATTCCCCGATTTGCATCCGTAAATGCTTCGGAAAGCGACACCCACGGCTGCACACAACCGCGCTGCCTCCTCCAGCAGATTCCTGGCTGAGGAGCAAAGATCCAAAGGCACCAAAGTTGCCTTTTTTTTTTTTTNGCAGCACTTTCCATCTTCTGCAATATAGGGACCTTTTTTGTCTGTGTCACATAGCATCCTACAACTGATCTGTATCCCGAAGACTTCCTAGAAAAGCTGCCTCTGCTTATGATAGCACTGACTGCATGCTGGACTTCACAGATGGTTTTCTTGCAAAACACCAAATAAAACAACAAATAACTGCCACATCCTGGCACCCCAGCCGTGTCCGGCAGCCAGCAGCAGCACAGTGCACGAGCCTGCAAACGGCATCGCTGCACACCCAGTGCCTTTGGAGAGAGGGAGGAAGCACATCACAAGCACGTTTTAAGACCAATCTTAACTAAATTATTTCTTTCTATTGCCTGCTTTGGTCTGGAATGCACTGAGTGAGCGAATTTTTTATGATTATGGAGAAATAAGCGCAAGGTCAAATCCCTGCTGGAAATGGGGTAGGCTCTTAACACTGCACCCACAGCCCAGCACTAGCAAATTACCAACTATTAAGGGCTGATGAACAAAAAGAAAGCTGAACTTGCAGCTCAGGTTACAGTAATAAGGATGCACAAGAGAGCGAAAATTGCATTAGCACATGCACTGATATCATGCATTCCTCTTCAACTGGATTCATGGCTGGGAGGAGGGAATTCAGAGCCACCCCTCGGAGCAGCATCAAGTCTCCACCGGCTTTCCCAGCCCTTACATACGACCGTGTCTTTTAATTATCACCACCATCGTCATAGTCGGGTTGCTTGTGTCAATTTGCATTCACAACACACCATGGTGCAACAGTTGCCTGCTCCTCCATAGAAACAGCAGCTGTTATTGACAGCCTAATTGCACACCATCAGCAATTACCAAAAATTTAAATCACCCCAAAGATGCTTGCAGGCAGGTGAGATACAGTATTTCACAGCATTTCCTTTGAACGTAGGCCACCGAGGTGATGCTGCTACACAAATGGAAAGCTGATGATGATGCAAATGCGAGAGGCAGGAGAGGAATCTGATGAGAAAACCAAAGAGAAAGCTGGATGCTGTTAGAAACGAGCTGAAGGTGACAAGCTCAGCGCATGCTGCAACTCCGCCAGGTAGCTACTATAACAAAATTTGTGCCAAACAGGCTGAAAACACCTCCTCCGGG
Source organism: Anseranas semipalmata (assembly GCA_013399115.1). Lineage (NCBI taxonomy): Eukaryota > Metazoa > Chordata > Aves > Anseriformes > Anseranatidae > Anseranas > Anseranas semipalmata. The sequence goes on from VXAA01005662.1 coordinate 150,631, forward strand.
ACAATATCCTGCTGCTTGCAGAGGACGTCAAAGCTGTCTTATGGATTGAAGTGGTTAACTCCACGGCTTCTTTAAATGAGAGAATTAATGACACTGAACTTCACAACAAAAAATTAAAGGCGCCCCAAAGAATGTTCCCTTAATTGTAGCAGCCTGCTGCATTAAAGCTGCAATAGGAAAATTCATTTACAATTCAGCTATTAAATTGCAAACCATTACCACTGCTTTTATGGCTTTATATTCCTCTAACGAATTTATTATGTAATTACTCCGCGCACCAGCACCGTTTCTTGCAAGCAAAGTTGAAATAAGTTGCCTCTTTCAAAATCCGAACAACTCCACCTTTTCCAGGTAATTTATACAAAAGAGGAAAAACATTCCAGTGCAGTTTGCTGCCTGTGGCATTTGAGCATGGGCCGGAGGCTCTCAGTTATAAGTCAATTTGGACGCTTTTGGTGTGGAAGCCGGGACAAAAACCTGCATCCAGGACTGTTCCATGCTCTGAGCTGGAATGGGTAAAACCGGGCTGGATGGAAGTACTCGGCTCCTCCAGCCGCCACCTATTTCCCCAGGAAATACAATTGCTTAGTGGGGCTCAGGGCTTGCTCCAGCGACTCTCGGCGATGGCCCAGGGAGCTGCCGCTTTCCAAGATTCATGGATTCAGCCAATCCCAGTATTCAAAATACAATAAAATAAAGGTTTCTTCTGCCTCTCATTCCCCACCTCTGCAAAATAAATCTGCAAATAAATTAACAAACGCTTAGGCATAATGCAAAAACTGCATAAAGGGGCATTAAGCAGGACATGATTTCCCAGGCAGAATGACTGCGTTATTGTTAGGAGATGCAAATAAATTCACATCATGTGCGTTTTCCCCCCTCTTTTTGTACCAGTCCCGTCACAAGGAGGGAGATAGTTGGTCTGCAGTGCTGGCCGAGCCCTCGGGAGTCTCTTGAGCAGACTAAAGAGCCAATTATGCTGGATCTGGAGACGCAGCCAGCCTGCATCCATCGGGCTTTGCACAAACCCAGGTTAAACACTGGCCCCAGCCACGCCACCACCACGTAACCATCTTCTGGGGAGCAGTTTCCTTATCTCACAGCATTTTCATCTATCCTGAGCCATCAGGGGATGTTTTTCACCCCCGTTCTCATCACCTATGGTCACACCTTGCATGCACCCTTAGGGGTGCACTTACATACACACAGCACTTTGCTGAGCTGGATTTAATGCACACATAAAAGAAAAGGGAGGCAAATGAATGAGACACTTTTTTTTTTTTTTCCTAATCATGAATCCTTGTAGTTTTCGGTGTTTTTTGTTTTGTTTTGTTTTTAATTTTCTTTTTTTTTTAAAGGACACTTTTTGAGGGGGGGCTCTTACAATTCAGGCAAAACACCCTTTTGTGAGCCCATCCCACCCCGCTGCAAGTCACCGGGGAGATTCGCGGGCTCTCCCCGCACACCCTAACAGCCCATCAAGCGCATTTATTCATGCAGGAGGCATCTCCCCCTGCTCACGCATCCTGAATCGCTCCCTAGCGAGCCCCCCTCTCCCCTCCCGGCTGCCGAGGTCGGTCGGGGGATGAGCCAACAAGCCGGGGTAATTTATTCCGCTGGGTTCGGTGCCTGCCAAGACGGCTGGGGCTAGCGCGGGACGGACGTGCTGGGAGAAGCGGGCTGCAAAGGGCAGGAGGAGGCCGAGGGAGCTGATACGCAAATCTCACCGGGCTCAGCAGGGGCTGGTGAGAAGCTGGGGTCGTTTTCCTTCTCAGGTTCATCTGCACCACCAAATTGGGTGGGTGATCAATAAATGCCCGTAAAGTGTGTGGGGAGAAGGGGTGAGGCCAAAAAGGGGTTTTCAGGTAAAGTCAGTGGGTGATAAAGCAATTAAGAAGAAAGACATTAGGGGAGAAAAACTGAAGCCTAAAATTCTCATGAAAAAATAAATACCATTTTTGCATACCACAAAAAAGTAACAACCTTTATGCATGCATTTCTCAATCTCTCACCCCAAATTTCCCACTTCATTTTCTTAACCCCTTGGTAGCCAGCAGGCATTAAGCTTTCCCAAGCTTCAGCACCAGACTGTGCTGACGGGCTCAGCAGGCGCTGGCAGCTGGGCTCCCTGGGCACACCAACTTTTATAAAGACTTTTATTTAAAAAAACAAAACAAAAACAGTCAAATGCCTATTGCCAGCAGCTGTCAATCAATTCAAAGACAAGCCCCTTAGGTGCAGAGGCGTGCCCAGCGCTGCAGAGCATCACCAAGAAGAACTCAGCAAAAGTTTGCAAAATGGTTGGGCACCACGTCAACGGAACCTGTGCAAAAGCCTGCCTTGTGCAGCAATGCTGCTGGATGAGATGGGTTATGAAATGCTTGGTTTTCACACCAGATATGAAAAAATACCGAGCTAGCTTCAGGAGCAGCATGATGGGGTGGAAGGTGGCCTTTTGATGGGCTGCACACCAAGGTCAGGATGCATGGGCGGATGCCACAGCAGATGTTAAGACAATTAATAACGACTTCCCCAATCACTCCAAAGGCGCAGGACAGCCAGAGCGTGAGGGCAGGGATCTGTTGGTTCGGGTGGATTAGCAGCAGGAACGTGCACCTCTGAGCTGCTCCTTGGGTCTGTATGGACACCCAAACCTTCACCGCGCCCAAAATCAGACCAATTCAGCGCAATCCCCCATTGTTGAGCCCCGCACCCCAGTTTGCAGACACCAGGTCCCCGTGTGCGCCGTGGATGGAGCCGGTGGTTGCTATGGTGACTATGGATTTTTCTTTAAAATCCTACAAAAAGGAGAGTGAAGGCCCATGAAACCACAAGAGCAGCTCCCTTGCAGCGCGACGCGCAGATGCTGCACCACCACCTCCAATGAGTGATGCCAACTCGAGCCGTGGAAGATGCTCCCACCAAACAGCCCCATGCTTGCTGTACCTTAGCCAACACCGCTCACTGGGTCTTAGCCAGCTCGTCTCTGCAAGATACCAATCACAGTCCTGCAATTATACTTATTTCAGTGGTCTCCAAGGGTTATCTAAAGATGCAGCTCAACAGAGGAACTGTTTTTTAATTGCAGCCCTTCTGGCAGGGCATCTTCCTTCATCAATGTATTATTTTAATGCACAGAGACTCAGCAGGATTGGCAGATGGGAGCACCAAAATTCAGCCTCATTCTTTGATATTTTACAACACTATTTTGTCCCTCTCCTGCCCCCAGGAGCCGCCACCGATCAATAACCCCATTGATTTTAATAGCAGAGCTGCATGGTACCAAAATTCGGATGTGCCGCTGCAGAGCCATTTGTATGCATGCAAGCAGAGCCTTTCGCAGACGGATTTAAATAAAGTGGCTGGCAAAATCCCCCGTGAATATTTGGGATAAGGAACATATAGAAAACCCAGCTTTTGAAGCCATCTCACAGCAACTTTTGTTCCCATGGCGACTAATGTTTATGTTTGCATCCATTCTGAGTGTTTCTATCAGATTTTCTTCATGGAACAGCTGTTACAAGTCATTTCACCACGACAGATGATCCTGATAAGGAGCAAAGTTTCCATTCTACACAAATGCACATTTATTTAATAAAAATCCAAATAATTCCAACCCGGAAAAAGAGCCATGCTTCGAAAAATTGATTATCAATGCAGCAGCCTGATGGAAAGAGATTGAAGGCAGCCAGGGCACAGCCGCTGCCTAATAAGAGGGTGATAACACCACGATAGGAAATAAATAAAACAACTCTGAAAAAGCCAGTAGTTTTATTAGCTTTGGCTGTGATCTTTCTCCACTTGGACTTTATGCCCAAGCGTTGTACCCCAAAATGATGCTCTGCTGATTGCAAGGGGGGCAGCAATAAAAAGAGGGCGAGGGGGGCTTCCTCCTGCTCCCATCCTTCTGCACCACTTCCTAACTCCAAAAAGCTGATGAGAGAGGCCAGGGGAAGCCAGCACAGCCTAACCTTTGGCTTTGGATCTAATCAGCCGAGTTCCTCAAATGTCCCAGTACAATAGTTTTTATATTATAGTCAAAGAATCACAGAATGGTCGAGGTTGGAAGGAATCTCTGGAGGTCATCTGGTCCCCAGCTTCCATTTCAACTTGAATACTGACTTTTTTTTTTTATTTTATTAATAATATTTTTAAAAAGGATGGCTCATGTTTAGTTTCTTGGAAAAAAATAATTGAGGCATATTTTAGCCTCTTTATTAATGTCATTTCTGGCCAAGAACTTACAATATGAGTTCCCTGGGCATGGATTGAGCCTCCGCAGAGGCTTTGTGGGATCTGCAGCATTCCCTGGGTTGATGTGGTATTAATGACAAGAGGCTGGTGCCGCAGTGGCTTCTGACATCTTCTGCCTTTGTTTTTTTTCCTCTGGAAAGATCAACGTGGCCGATACCCACAGGCAAGGCTGGGGCTCTCCTGGCTGGGCTGGAGGAGCTGCAGAGATTTGGAGATGGCACCTCAAGCTGCTGGCTGCCTCCCTCCTGCTGTGGGGCCATGCCTCACGCATCCGGTAGTAAAATAAGGAACAAAAATCTGCTTCTGGATACACAGCTGCAGGTAATTACCCTGCTTCTCTTGCACAAGACCTTGGCTTCAACAGCATCACCCAATTCTGCGCAGGGGAAGTGGTACAGAAATTGGGACAGCACAGAGCATCATGAAAGGGGAAGGGTCTGAAAGAATGAAAGTGTTTGCTATACGAAAAATAAAAGATAATCCCAGGGTTATCCTGCCTAAAGGCTTCTTGCATTTGCCTTCATAACCCCATCACTGACATGACCCCACCATCACTCCAACCATTCACCAGTGCAGAGCAGCAGGGTTGTAGGACCTTCTTGCACAGGCTGATGCTTTCCTCCTGTAGTCTTTTTTTTTTTTAGTTATTATTATTATTTTAAAATGTCTCTGCACTCACACAGACCCTCACTGATGTCCTAGCAGGGAACGACTATTCATTCACACAACGCAAAGCGCCAAACTGGGGTGCAAACCAGCAGCAGCCAGGTGCTGCTTACCGCAAATAGCTGCGGTACACGGGCATCCACACGGACTGCGGAGCTGCTTATCATTTTAATCACTCCTAAATCCCAGCTCATCACACTGCAGAACTCAAAACCTAAGGAAATGATTTCCATTGTTAGCCTCCTCTTTCTTAATTTGAAAACTTCCTGTGAGTAATTGAAATTCCTGCTTGGCAAAAGCCTTATCTACTGCTTTGTTTAGTCAGATTAAGAGAGATGGGACCTGACTCCAGTTTAGATGTGCTCAATATTTTTCCCAGCTTTCAGAAACATTTATTACGTCTCACATTGCACAAACTGCTTCAGCCTCCTGCCGGCTGCCGGAACACATTGAATTGTTTTAATCAGAAACCAGAATTGTGTTGAAAATCAGCGTAAGGTGGCACAATGGGCAATCTGGGCTTGCAGACTCCTCCAGCACAAAGATGCAAGCTTTCCCCTTCTGTCCTTGTGCCTAAAGTCAGAGATACGAAGTTATCCTGCCATCAGGGCCCGAAAGCATTTCGGCTCCTTATCTGCCAGCGCTTCCATTACGCATGGGGATTGCCCAGGTTCTCCATCTTCGCTCTTCCCAGTTGCGCCAGGCTGAAGCTTGGCTCGCCCCCCAGCAGCGCACTGTAATGGGTTGCTCAGCAGCAGCCGTTCAGCATTCCTGGAAGGCAAGCCCAGGAGGCTGCACTGCTCAACACCAGCGATCCAAATGCCTGCAGCTCCCACGGATTTCCATCGAAGTGGGAGTTACCTTCAGCGCTTCCCAAAAACCGGGCTGCGTGTGAGCATCAGTCCTGCCTTGAAGCACCAGAGATGCAAAGTCTGCTCCTTGCTGCCCTGCCTGACTAGCTGGAGGGTGACTGCAGGCAGAACGGGGGTGACACCCGAGTGCAATTGCTTTCCCCTCTGCAATGCTTCAGCGCAGCCTCCGATGCGTTCCCACCTCCTCCTGTTTCCAGTACCAGAGGTCAGACCCCGCTGCTCTGCCCCTGCTGCCCATTGCTCTCCCCCCGGGATGAGTCTTGGCACAGTGCCCCTGCAAGGTCATCCTTTATTCCTTTATTTATTTAGAAGGCATTGGGTGAAAGCAATGGAACTGCATTTCTCAGACTCCTGCCTCTCACTACTACCCAGGCAAGGGGAGCCCAAGGGCTCCAAGGACATCACCGCCGTGTCCTCTACCCCCGCCTACATATGTATACACACGTACACGTACACAACCCATCAGATTTCTCTTGTTTGCAAAGCGGCAGACAAGGCAATGAGATTCAGAACAGTTTTGCTTTGCAGATACCCAGTGAGACAATTTGTACGGTTGCTTTTTTTTTTAGTACTGGGGAAAGCAGGAACATATGCAAGGGGGGATGGGCGGTTGCAGCATTTGTAACGCTTAATTTACTAAAACCACACATTGCACAGATCTTCCATCTTGCTTCATTCAGAGAAAACAGCGCTTTGGTACACTCGCCAGCCTGGGTGGATATATGTCGCAGACAGTTCACGCGTGCCGCCGGGATGGGGCATCTTTCCCGAGAGCCTCTGTGCCATCCTGCACGCAGTAAACGCAGGGAGCACTGCCTGCATCCCGCCACCCCCTTGGAGATTGCAAATATTTTCTATTTTCCCCCTCCAAAAAATCCTGGTTTGGAAAAGCACCTTAGTTTAGGCGAGGTTCTAGTTTAGGCTAGTTCTTGGCTGCACTCCCCAGGAACTTGGACTGGGACATCCGAGGCAGAAAACCTCATTCTAGTCACCGCCTGTCCTGGGTGAAACATCTGTCTACAAAACACAAGGTTTGTGATGGTGCAGAGCCAGTCCCTTCCCATGTACACAGATACTACCACATCCCGAGGAAGACGCTTGGATTGCTGTGTTATTTCAGAAATTACATCTAACCTTTCTCTCCCAGGATTCAAACCAATCAAATCAGTGAGATTGAACCAGGTACAAAACTAGGACGAGAGTGGGATCAGCTCCTATGTTTCAGAACTACTTAATTTATTGCCTCTCATTATATAAATTATTAAGGAAGAAAAATACCCATTGCCTCCCAAGTGTCACCATATCCACCTGACTCTCTGAATGGATTTACCAGTGCCAGGGGCAATCTCATTTTCTAGAAAACCTGTTCTACTGCCTAATGCTCCAAGCCAGTCTATGGCTGATCACTTAAATAGGCTTTTACCAGGCAGCATGGCTCATTTCCTTTGGGCACCCTGCAGCAGCCTCCGCGCGTGGGTGGGAGCTGGGGAGCATTGCAGCGAGTAGAGCATCCTCATCTCCCGCCCAATTAAAATGGTGATGAATTCCAAATGGGTATCGTTTGCTGAGATGCTTTAAAAATTGTTAATTTTCAATAATTACAATCTGCTCGAGATCTGATGGATTGAGAGAAATATTGCACCCAGGGCTGAGCCATTTCATAAATGGGATACAATATCCTTGTCCTGCAGGCGTTGATAGGGGAAGAGGTGCCAGAGTGCCCCTGGCAGCCTAAATTCAGCTTGGAGAGGCTTAACGAGCTGAAGGCGTGATAATCAAAAGCTGTCCTGGACATTTCACTGTCTAATCGATAGTTTGTGATGCTTACTGATGAAAGAGTGATAAAACCTCTGATTTATCCCTGCAGTCTGGAGAAACCTCCAGCAACTCAGTACGAATCGCGTACATTGATTTATTGTAAGATACCTAATCTGTATGTACAAACACACAAAGGGAAAGGTTGATCCTGAGGCATTTATACAGGGCATTGATCCCCATTTTTTAACGTGCCACCCTGTTCACCCACCCAGAAGATCAGCGTGCACACCTTGCCCTGAGATGGACGTGTTGGAAAGGAAGAGATGGGGTACTCGAGGCCTGATCCTGCAAATCTGACTTTACAGTCATTCATACACGAATAATTCGACATGCTCAGTTTATGCCAGGAAGCCCAGGAAGGGATGGAATAGGGTTTTTAAGGACTTTCACAGGGGAAAAAAAAAGGTGTATCAGGAAGCAATGGCCAGGTGCTGAAGCCACGCTGGCTACAGGGGACAAAATGTCCCTCCTGGGCGTCTCCAGGCATGTGGACAATGTGTGCAGATGTGAGAAAAGCACAAGGACTTCCCTTTACCCAAAATGCCCATCACTGCACCAAGAACCTCAGCAGTGGTCATCCAATGTCTCTTCAACTTCTGGGATGTCACCATAAAACTTTTCATCCTGTGCGAGGCTTACAATTGCTAACATGAAAGAACTTGAGTCTCCGGACACATTTTAGTGCTCACTGTCCCAGTGGCTTCATAGAATCATAAAATCGTCTGGGCTGGAAAAGACCTTCAAGATCATCAAGTCCAAGCAGCAACCTGACCTACCGAGTCCCATCACTAAGCATGCGACAGCAAACAGCACCCAGTTCACACGGATGGGTCTGACTGCATCACGGCTTTAAGTGTCAGACCAAATAACTGCACAATTCACTTTTTTTTTTTTAAACCCCAGGACAGATCATCTTTAATATTACTTATTAACATTCATTGATATCCAAGATCATTATTACTGCATAGCAGAAATAGTTTCACTGGGGGAAGGACAACCTGGGAGTCCCCAGCCTGCAGGCAGCAAGACCGGGGATGTTTCGGCTATCAGAAAGCATATTCAATTTATGCAAGGTTTACCTTATAACTCATTGAGGTTTAGGCATGGCACCCAGTAAGTCATCTCTTGCTACTCGGAGAGGAAAGTCATGCTGCACTGAATGAAAAGATGCTGAAAGTTAGCCTCAAACAGAGAAGAAATTGCCAACTTGTGCTGGCAACCAGGAATTACCCTGCTGCACCCAAACAGCTCCGAGTCAGAGCGTTCATAGGCTGCGGTGCTAATGGCATTTTAACAGTTTCTGAATGAGGGGGATTTTCTGGATAAAAAGCCTTCTTCAGCTATAATCAGCAGTTTTCACATGCGCTTTTTGTGCGAGAGCAGCGCGTATCTAGAAACATGTAATTGGCCAAATTATTTACTTGGGAGAACACTAACAACGCCGGAGGTGAGAAATAAATATTTAGGAACATATTTTGAGCTTTGTTTTGCCCCATTAGATTGAATCTCATGTGGTCCACCGAGTCAATAAGTACTAAGAGGCTATTAAGTTGTAGTAGTTACACAGAGGAGATTTTTTTTTATTTTTTATTTTAAAAAAAGATCATTATGAACTAATGACCTAAAAAGTTTCATTACCAAGCGTTCTCACACTACAGGATACAACGTGCTTGGAAACAATGATTTTTGCACTTAAATTTGAAATCAATAGGATTTGTTATAATAGTTTAAGGGAGGAAAAAAGGCTCCCAGTGAGACGAGATTTGGCAAAACAAAGATGAGACCTGTGGCACTTGGATGATCTCACCAGCAAGCGAGAAGCTGTTTCTACTCCTGCACCAAGCACTTGGAGAGGTAGTTCCCAAATGAGAGGCTGTGGTCCAGGGGATGCTGGACCAGGATGTCACAAGCCAGGAAACGCAACCAGCACTGTGGTAGCCAGCAAAAATATTGGGAATGGTGCGGTCGCCATCAGTGCTAAAGGTCTATAGGCAGAAATCTGGCACTTGAACAGTGTTAGCTGCATTTACTGATGGAGCTGGTGTGCCTGAGAAACAGAAACTTTTGCACTTAAAGTGAGGATAGAGAAAGGAAAAGGAGGAAAAAATATTTAAGACTACAACTAACGTATAAACCAACAACAAGGTGGTCAGAGAGGGAGTAAAAAAGGTCGGTTTCAATTAAAAGGAGAAAACTCAGCTTAGAAGAGACCTGCAAGTCATTTTCTGGTGAGAAAACAGGTTATTCATCCTGAGGAAGCAGGCAATAGCTTGCTTTGACCTCGCTGGTTCTTCACTACAAGGGCAGATGGAACCACAACCCTACACCAAGAGAAAGCAAACGTAGAGGAGGGCAATGCCAAGGAACAACCCGTTCACTGCAAAGGGCTAATCGGAGGCTGACTGCTGAGCTGCATCATGCCCTGGGCTGAAGCTGATGAGATGGCACGGTGGTGGGTGCTAGGTACAGGCTAAAGAAAGGTCAAAGCCAAACATCACAAACACAACTTTGAGAGTTCCTTCTCTCAGGAAAGCAGAAACTAAAAGCAACATAAAATAGCAGCCCGACATTTTATCTTGTCTCGCTTTACGCTGCCTACTTCCCACTAATTAAGCCGATAGTTGGTGTTCATCAAGCTGATTCAGAACAAGGGCAAACAAAGGATTAGGCAGAACACACGAAGCCTTCACCAGGCGTATTATTAAAATCCATTTGTGTACGCGCTCTCCCACCTCCCCGACTGCCTCCGCACCTCCTCCAGCGGAAGGCATCAGTTAGGGAACGGGGGAGCAGGAGGAGCTGGAGGTACGGGGAAATCCCGATCGCTTCCAGCTTCCTGGGCCGCACACCCCGCACGCGCAGCTGCGTGGTGCTCGCGGGCAGCGCGTTAACACTGCGCTCACTTGGCTTCAGCCACACGGTGTGATTAAAAAAAACCTCCAGGGTTACGGAGAACTGGAATCATTACCTCCTAGATAGCCAAAGTAGGATTTTTGAGGCCAGCTCTTCAGTTATTAATTGTGATTTCCTTACTAACCCCACTCGGTGACTCTCTGAGGCCATCTGCTGCAGCACACACAGGACCATCGCTTGTGTCCATCAGATCCATGACCTCCTCCATAAAGCTAATGCTAAATGTACCAGACATCTTGCTGGTTTGTCCAGAATATCTCCATTTTAATGCTAATTTTCTAAAGCAGAGATGTGTAAATCCCTCTCCCCTATTTTACTATTTTTAATTTTGGTCCTCTGATCTTTTTGTGTGCCTTTTGAATTCAGGTGAGCGTGGGAATCTCTATTGGCCTTTGTGGGTTTCTCTCTCCATGCAGCTTGTCTCAATTACCAGCGATGCATCCTTTTACATCACACGTGTTGCCCAATAAAGGTGAAAAACAGCGAGATCTCTTATGGCATCCTTCCTCACCTGCTTTAAATTCCATCCACACTTTCAGCCAAAGGAAAAAGTCTGTCTTTGTGCTCATGAGTCTCTCAAGTCAAATCTCAGCCTAGTAAAAATGACCGACCAGAGGGATCAGCTTCTCCGGGAGGCAGAGCTCAGCTCTTGGACAATTGCTAATAGACTACAGCTGTCCGACCCAAACAATAAGGTGCTGTGAGGCTCTCTTGCCAGATAAAAGCATGATGTTGTGAGCAGTTTAGGCCAGCGAAGAATGAAGCAGAGTGGCTCAGCGCCACGACTGCTCTCATGCAGATAGGAGAGCACCCAGAACGGTGCTTTACAAGTCATTACGGTGTCACGGCTGCATACTAGAAAATGGGTGCAATTGGCCTGTTAGAAAATTAGGTGTTTAGAGAAAATTGCACTCAGTCAGATTCTCTTAAAGTGTGGTTTGGTCTTTTGTTTGTTCTTTTTTCATGCAGTAGGATAGAGGGGAACTGAGGATGGGAGAGTCGACACAAGCTGCATGCTGCAGGGGTAGCTGCTGCAGAGCAGAAAGAGCCCCTTGAATGCAGGCTTGCCACGAAGCTATGTGATACTTGCGCTACTCCTTCCTAACCACCTCATTCACCCACAAATTAAATAGAAATCTCATTGTAACGTCACACATTAATCACATTTGTTATGGTCACGCCTAGCAAGCACCTCTGAGACCCCCTTCCTGCTGCACATTGTATATAAAACACAGACAATAGCCCCAGTCCCAAATATTTTTGAATCTAACAGGGTGGGAAGAGCCCAGCAGACCAAGGTGCCCAGTTGTGACCTGAATTCAACCCCATGATTTTTTTTAGATCCTTTGATAATAAGTGGATGAACTCATTCTGGAGAGGCAGGCGTCGTCTCCCCGGGTCCTCAAGGCCCTCAGCTCCCATGTCTTTCACTTCATGAATGAGTTCCGCTCCCAAAACACCATGACATGATGATTCCCAAAAAGCTCTGCCCAAATTTCACCAGAGGAGACTTTCTCCTGCTTGAGCACAGCTGATGGATGCAGAAGGATGCTTTCAGTGCCATGCTCGGGAGGTGCACAGGGCAGGCGAGCACCTGAATGCTGCTGCCATGAGCAGATTTATCTGGATAAATAACAACGCAATGTCAGGAGCTTTGTGAAAAATATGAGAGGGGATGAGTCACTGTGAGGATTAGAGTCTGGAACCAAGGAACACCAGAATATCCCTGCATGGCAATGACATCCAGCAGTATCTTTTTTCCCAGCTAATTCTGTAGTCACCCTTAATCAGTGCACTGGAGAATAAGGCAGCTCATACAGCTTTAGGATCAATTAAAAACAAAAAACAAAAAAAACAGAGCTTTTCCTGTGCCTCAGCCACAACCAGCCCACTTCTGCTTCGAATGGGCTGGATGACACATGATTTCAAATCTAACCAACCTCATGCCTCTACTTCAAGATGCTCCACATTAATTTGTTATTTCATAGAAGAACTTTAACCCAGGAAGACAGATTAATAGGCAGAACTTAATTAGGAAGCATTTGAAGATGCAAGGGCTACTTTGGCTGCTAGCCATGTTATCCTGCAACCCGGTGTTTCTCCAGGAGCCGCTACTTTCAGCATCAGGCAACCAACCTCGAGGGACGACATTTGTTGTTATCTGCTAGCCACCTTCGTTCTTCTCATGCCTTGCACTGGAGTCATGTTTCCAACAGAGAAGCTTTCCAGACTTTTAAAACTAGTTCCATTTTCACCAAGCTATGTGTGTGTTTGTTACACATCCATCCTTCCTGTAAAGCGGACTGTTTGCTTTGTATAAAAAGCGTAAACCATGTTGACACCCGAATGCTATTGGAATAATCAGACTTCACTTAACAGAAGTGACTGTAGCTCCCTGTTGGAACTATTTAAAACACACCAAACAAGCCTGCTGACTGTCGCATTGCTTTGGAGGTTTTGCTGTTTGCGGCACTTGCTGTTATCCTGGGGAGATGCAAGCAGCTGGAAGCAGAGGTCTGCACGCGCCGTCTGAGGAGCAGGGCCAGGAGCAGAGGGGAGGCTTGCACAGCCCCACGGCACCTTGCGTTTGCTCTCGCTGCAGCCTCCTCCTCAGCCTGCTGCAGGGCACCATTTCATGCCATTGCTTTTGCTGCTCCCGAATGGCAGCATCAAGGCAGAGCCACAAACTTTAAGCCTCCAGCTTTTGTCAGCCATGCTTCAGGAAGTCCTTGTCATCGCGGTAGCTGTGCCCAACCACTGGGAGAAGGGGAAAAATCAAGCACCGACACCTAGGAGCATGACAAGGGCTCCCTTCAGGGGAGCAGCTGCAGCCCCCGGGTTGTCTCGGCGTGGCTGGGAAGGCGCGCAGGACCTCACATGAAGAAGCTGAGGGCATTTTCTCGCAAAAAGGCATTGTGCGAGGAAGGTGCTTCTGGTCCTGCAGGGCAGCAGGATCAGGAGGGAGGGGAACAGGGACTTCTCACTTTGCCTCACTTCATCAAAAAAAAGTTAATGAAATGTGTGATTTTTCTATGTAATTTCTGCTCTACAACCAGAATCCCACTTCTGATTAAGTCTATGCGCTTGACAATTCTCACAAGATCTCTGAGGAATCAATACTTATTACCCAAAGAGCCGCAGTCTCCCTAAAATCAGTGCTAAAGGAAGCGCAAGCTTCTTCCTGCACAACGCAGCTCGGTAGATGTTTCTTCTGCGAGGGCCTTTAGAAGCCATTAAAGGCTCCCAGGAGAGCACTAATCATTTTCTACTTGTCCTTAGCCGCTTAATCCCATTGTACAGGTTTGCAGCATGAAAGCCTGCCACTCATAATCCCAAACTCAGATAGAAAGCTGGAATAACAGGGACATGACAGTTGGGAGGGGAAGGAGGAACATGTTGTTCACAGTGCCCGGACACTTGCTACTGCTTTTTCCAAAATGACACAAATAAAGGAACGAGATGGAGAATCTCCAGAAGCACAGGCAGGAGGAAGGAGGAGTTTTAAAGATGTGACAGAGATGTTACCTGAAAATGTCAAGCTCAAGATCACCCTTCTTCACCTATTGAATAGTAAGCCTGGAGTTCATTTGAACTCATAGGGACAGAAACATTTGTCCTCAATAGTCTTGTCACTGCATCTTATAAAACATTTTGATGACTTTTGGGGATTTTACAAGCACCACCTGAGCTTCAGCAGAGTCCAGATGGACAAGTGCTGATACACCCCTTTTGCAGCCACAGCAACAACGGACACCAGGCTCCTCGCCCCACGCCACCACTACAGACCCAACTGGAGACCCCCTTATGGTCAGGGCTTGTCTCGAACTCTGAATCGAGTTAAAAGATGCTCTGCTAACAGCTTATTCAATGGAAATCTCATTACCTAGAGCTCTGCCAAGAATGTATTCAAAAGAAAGCCTTCACAGGGATCTTTGCCAGTAGTTCATTGAGAAGGGATCTGTTACAGAATCAGATACCGTCTTATTCCAGTAGAAACCTAACAAAGAAGAACTTTGCCAAAAAAAAATCCCCGGTCTCTCCTGCCCTAACAAAATGAGACCTCTAACAGGCTAAAGCTAGGAAATACATTAAAAGCTATCTTAACCTTAGAGAAGCACTAGCCTACTGTCCACCACTTGAAATTGGTGTTTTCATGTACCAGCAATGCAGTTAAATAAAAATAATAAGAATAATAATCTGAACACATATTTGGAGTCTAAAACAAAAGCTTGCAACCATTTTTCAGTTTGTGGACCTTTGCAATTCTCCATCACCATCATAGAACCATTTAGGTTGGAAAAGACCCATAAGATCATCAAGTCCAACCATCACCTAACACTACCACGTCCATCACTAAACCACATCCCTAAGCTCCACATCCTTCTTATTCACATCATAAAGACCCCGGAAATGAGCCCAAAAGCTCACAGGTGTCTGCAAACCTCAATTTGGAGCCCGCCAGTGGAGATCTGCTCAGTGCTGCCTGCATGCACAAGCAGGATGAGTTTCACACCATGTGGCCCCTTACGGTGCTTTGGTGCTAATCCCTAGCCCCGACTGCCACCCTTGCCAAGGGAAGGGAAGCTGTTCCTCTCCTCCCTGCCATCTCTCCTGGTTTCAGCCAAGATTGCATCTTTCCATTTGCCTTTCTAAGATGTTTCACTTCAATGAGCAGAAGCTAAGGAACAAAAATAAGAAATCACGATACCCAAGAGAAGCACTATTATTTCATAAATAACTCACAGGCAAGTTGGCAATGGGATGTTCCAGTAGATTTACATTTGTTTTCTGACTCTATAATTATCTTTTTTTTTTTTCTTCCCTTTTCCCCTCTCTCGCAAGCAGCCATCTGACTCCAGTTGCTCTCACGTGGTGGTTTCTACCCAATACCTGCGTGGTGCGGTCACAATGCCCAGGAAAGCACAAGCATCAGAACAAGGACTAAGAGAGATTTGGTTTTGAAAAACTTAAATGACTTAAATCTGAGTTTAATAAAAATGTAGCTGACCCAACCAGGCTACTCATTAGTGCAGAAATTTGGAGGAAGTTTTGATTTTGCTTTATCAGTAACGAATATAAGCTGGTTCTAATTTTGATAGCAGGGAAGACAGTCAGGGCTTAACTTTGCCAAAGCAAAGCTCAGGCTGGTTTCCCTTAAAGACACTTTTTCTTGAGGCAGCAAAACTCCAACACAATGAAGCAATTTAGGATTTTGTTTTGCTCAGACAGAAAGAATTCAAGGAGATCCAGGTTTATCTTTTAAATAAAATATTTAAAGGCTTGAGAATGCCAAACCTTTCTTCACTGGCTAAACAGCAACCAGGAGCAGTTGCACAGATAGAGATCTCAGCTTACTGCAAGCATATAAATACCTGCTTTTATCTAGGCACCACGCTGTAAATACTAGCAGCACAGGCATGTTTAGTGCTGAGTCGTTAGCCAGGTGCATCGGTGGCACCATGACATGAGGAGCAGGCTGTCACAAATGCCACAGCAGGGAGGTCTCAGGTCCCGGTCCCACCTCCTGCCCTGAAGCAGGGGGACGTACCTCCAGCTGTACCATCCTGAGACCCTACAGCCTCCATAGGTACCACCCCTGTGTCCCCCCATCCTGACAGTCACCAGGTTTTCCCCCAAAACTTGGTCTGGATGCATCCTGTGACAAACGCCACTGAGCAATGACTTTCCACAAAGCACTCCTGCTCTCTGAGAATGGTATTTACTTTTTCTCCGAGCAACTACATTGCATTGCTGAGCCATACTTTTTATTGTGATCCATGACAGACCCCAAATACTTGTAGCACACACTTCAGCCAAGTTCACTATTCCCCATTTTGCAGATTTGATTTGTCCTTCCTAAGAGAAAGGCTTTGCTCCCCTTTACACTGAATTTCAGCCTGTGCAGAGCGGCAGAACAATTAGCCAAGATCCATTCGAGCTGCAATCCTGCCTTCCAGAGCACTTGCAGCCTCTTCCACCCCCTATCATTTGCAAGGTCTGTAACAGTATCATCTGTTATATCATCCAAACCATTAATGAAAATAAATGGCGAATAGAAGTAGATCCTGGAGAGACCCATCAAAAGCCAGGCTGAGCATGAGTAATAATAACCTGCTTGTATTTCTGGTAATAACATCTCCTGTGAATAGAGTGATATCCAACATACTGCCAAATAGCTCAGGATCAGAGAAACAGGACTTCATTTTTTGTTTTACTGAAAGAAATAAAGCTTTCAGCCAGACAGCAAAACTGCAGTCATTTTGCTTAACGAAGCAACACCAGAATGAAAAATTAGGGCTGGTCCTCAAAAATGTAAAGATGATTCCAACATACTTTCTGATGAAGCATGAGCTGCACAAACACCAGAGCTGGGTCTGGACCTTCAGTAGGTGTTGCCTGGATTACAGCACAGTCCCAAATGCACCCTGACTCCTCTGCTTTTATAGAAAAGCCTTTTCTGCCCATCTCCCAGGGAGCAGCTGCAGCACATTCCCATAGTTTCCAGCTGAAAGCAGATCTCACCTGCTAGCTGGGTGGACTTCAGGAAAATTACCATCAGGGGCTTGATTGAAATTGCCAGGTAGCCCGACTACAAGCCTGCAAGTAGTAGAAGCAAGCTCTGGATTTTACAATACTGAGAAGATGCATCATTAACTATAACATCAGGCAGGTCACCAATGCCAATATTTTACAAATTGGGGATAGGAGGAGTCCAACAAGCCTGAAAAAAGGAGCAGGGGGAAATAAGAGAGGACTGATATTTCTGATATTTGAAGGACTGAAGATGGAATTTGAGCAGCTTGGATTGCCTCATCCCATTTTGTAAACCTTCACCCGCTGGATCTGAACGTCTGAACTTCTTCTGGGCTGCAGCCTCCTTGGATAAGCACATATAACAGTGAGCTGTTAGCACCAACCTCTCTTGCAGAAGCTTTTATCATTAAAGCTAATGAGGCACTGTGCAACCAGATGCTGGGATGTGCTCTGAGCTGAAGTTTCAGTCCTCGTTAGCGCTGACTTGTTGCACATTTCTTAAACAGATGAGTGCAGCAGGTTACCCATGGACTCGGCGGTCCTCACCTCGCCCGTGGGGGTCAGGGCAGGTTTCCCACATAGACAAAGGTTTCTTCTGGCCACAGACATTCACGTCACCCTTCGCCTCCCTCTGTGCTTGCAGGCCACTGACCCGAGCAAAGGGACCCCAGAGCGCCTTCAGAATAGCTCAGCTTCCCCGTGCCACCTCCTCGGGGAAGGATGCCTCCTTGCAGGAGGCTGGGGAGGTCACAAAGCCTGCAGTGAGATGGCAACACATATTCAGAGCATTTCACCTTGCGGGAAAACCGGGGAGGCTTTCAGTGTCAAGGCCACAGGCGTGATCTGAAATTCAAATTGGAAGAGAAGATGTGCTTCTCCGTAAGGAAAGGCGGGGGCTCACGCACCCTGCCGAGGCACCGCCAGCAGCCCAGTTTCCCACCCCCTCCCTGCATCCGTAGCGCATCCCTCTGCACAGCTGCGCCTCTTGTCTGAGCGTTCCTCGGGCTCAAGGGTGCACACAGAAGCCGACAGGTTGCAGGTGGCTGTATTCATTAATGCGCTTTAAGTGCCGTGAACTCACCGGAGAGAAGTTGCTATAGAAGCAGTTATTTCCAAAGGTGCCTTTAGAGAAAACAACGTTTTTTTCAGGGAATTTAAGAGCCTACATGTAGGTGAGAGCCGAGAGAGCTTTTCAGTAGGATGAGATTCCCAGCAGCAGAGCTGGGAACAGATTCCATAAGTTTGGATTCCCCTGCTGCCACCCCTAAACGAGGGGCATATTGCTCTGCAGAAAGACGTCTGATTCCCAGGTACCAAGTCTATCTGCTAAATCACACTAGAAGGACAACAGCACATGCATCAAAATGCTACTGAATATTACTTCTGCATTTCTTGACCCCCCAGGGTGGGGTCCAGACCCTGCTTTTTAATGGAACTGTGCACCACTGCCCTGATGGCCAGGCAGGAAAAAATACTCCAACAACACTGGCAAAGTAGTTTTTACTTGCTTTGGCTGTGACAATCCATTTTGCTGCGGCATCTTCCAGGAGCAGGGGGAATTTTGTCTCAAACTGACTTATATTTTCCCCTTATGAGCCCCTTTGCGTATCTTTTGTCCTCCCCAACAAGGAGGCATAAAGACTGCAAGATGATTAATCATTGCTATAACAATAATACTAAAAAAGCCCATCGAGTTAAAACAAAATTGATGCAGTGGTTCTACCTGCAGTGGCTCATGGCTGCGGAGATTTCGGGGTACATACATCAGCCCCCAGTTTTCTGTACCCCTGCAGAGGAAGCAGGGCACCTGCGGCAATGTGGGAACTCCTGCATCTCATTTTGCCAGTGCAGCTGGTGGGGTGACCACCTTCGTGAGGATCCAAGAGGGCGTTGAAATCAAAGGAGAAATGCACTCTGTCCTTTGCTGTCTTCATGCTGCCTGCACGAGCTTCATCTCCAGTAGATGCTGAAACTTGATGTTCACCAAAGATTTGCGTGACCCCATGCCAGTGCAGAAGTGTACGTGGATGTCGGGATGTGCCTGACAGCATCAGGGTCCGCAGCCAGGCTGCACAGCTCTGCCTTAACACTTCAGATGCCGTTGTGCAAAGGATGCAGGCACGACGGGAAGCAGAAGAGTAAATTGCTCCATTGAAACTACAGCAGGAGTTTGGCAACCAGCCGCGAAGTCTTTAAGGAGCTGATTAAAAATAACTGCGATGCTGCCAAAATTACCGACAGACAAATTGACGCTTGCCTCTGCCACACTCACGGGCTGGTTGATGGAGATGTGCGAGTGAGCACGTGCACCATTCACCTCCGAGCCGCGTGCGGATCACAATCTTTGCAAACAACTTTGTTAGCAGCTCAGCTGCACCTGAGAGCACCTAAAAATAGGATTTCCTCGCTGGCTGGATGAAAATATCCAAGGGAGTTCAAAAAGATGAACAAATTGTTTGAACTGCATAAACCTAAGACCTATTGACACTGCCAGAGATGCTCCTTGATGCCCAGATAACTGCGGGCAATTCTGCTGCTGCACGTGCCATCAGGACTTCGTACCCCGTTCACGATCTGCTAGCAAAGAGAAGACACACTGTATTTGATCTAAAATGATGGAAGCAGGAAGAAAAGCCATTTTTAGACTACTTAGCATCATAATAGAGCCATGCAGGCCAAAAATATCCTGTGCTGCAAAAAAGCGGAATTAAAAATTCTCCTCACAGCGCACTGTGAAGTGGCTCTTAGCAATTTCTGACGCTGCTGGAAATGGATTAGGAAATGCTTCGTGTACTCTTTTTGCCAGCGCAGTGCCACCTGTTCAGTACGTGGCGCGGAGCAAGGCATTGGGAGGGCAGGTATTGCACACAAGCAGCTTAGCCGTGGAGCTCCAAGCATCTCGGAGAATTGTGGCTCTGCTCGGGGGTTTTGATGCAGCCGGGATTATCTGTGGCTGTTCCAGAGGTGGAAAGCCAGGCTCTGATCCCGGTGGATGGCTCTCCACATCACTTCAAGGGAAAATCTGAAGGGCTAAGTGGTTTCGGGGCCAGCTGCTTTATCTCCCCGTGGGGGGTTGCCTCTCCAAACGCTGCGCTTGGTTGGTGCGAGGAAACGCACATTTCTGCTGTTTCAGCTATTAAAAGCCACCAGTTGTAAGAACGACTAACCTGGACTCCTCCACAAACTTCAAGGAAGCTCTAGGCAGACCACTTGATTACTGGAGAAGGGCAAAACACTGGAAGAGAGACCATTAAGAGAAAGAAAACTGGCTTTGGGCTCCCTTGCTGCCAGGAACAGCTGCCACATGCCACATTGCTCTTCAAGCCATGATCAAACACACCCCAGGCAGTAAATCAAGTGCAAACTCTGTTTTGAGCACAGAGCACCAAAATTCTGATACATTCCTGGAAATTAGCAGGAAAGAGCCAGTTTTTCAAGCACTATTTCCTAATGCCATCCTTGAAAGCCAGCTGCCCACATGGTGAGGTGTGAGCCCCTCCAGGCTGTCCCCCTCCAAGACAACACCAACACCCAACCTGTTACCCTGGGAATTAACATTAAAGCAATTACTGTCATTGAACATGGAGTTTAACCTACGTAAGCACCAGCAACCTTCAGAAGACCCTCAGCTGGGACTATTTCCCGGCTGTGGATCGAGCACTGGGTACTACATGTGCAAAATCATCTCAGCAGCTACAAGGCTGTGTTCAAGTAAAATAGTAATGCATATTTTTACCCTTTATAACAGGCTCTTTGGAGTGCTGGCATGCCTTCCAGACTTCACTCTCCATCACAGGGTCCTTCATATGACTTAGCTGCCCCGCAGCTCCTTGTCCTTGTCCTACAAATCCTCTCCTTTCAAGCTCTTTCAAAATATCAAGCTGTTGGCCAGAAACAGATGAAACCCAAGAGGCGCAGATTCACCCTGACAAAGCACTGGAACTACCTGAGTCTTTATCCAGAGTTCATTAGAGTAAATGAACATTTTGTAGCTGTTAAGTTGGTCAGGAAACTTCAGGTGAGAACGAGCTTCTTCCATGGCTTCCAGGTCTGCACCAGAACAAGAACATTTCAATGTGACAGCTCCCCTCCACCCAGAAGCATTAAAACAGGAGCTCAAGAAGCTGCACATAACCAAATTTCATTGATCTTATGCATAAGAACTCGATAAAATACAGCAGGAGGAAAGCCCTCGAGCTCTTATGAAAAATCCTGGACATAAACCTGATTCTCTGGCCTTTACAAAGACATTTCGGGCCTTAGGTCATCGTCTTCCAGTGCTGTGAGTCTCAGGGACTTGTCTGCTCTTTTTCCTGAGCAAGTTTTACTTGTCTGGGAGAAATATGCCATTCTACAGGACGCGCGTGCTCGGCTGCCGGCACGCAGACACTCGCAGCCCTCATTGAGCTGGGGTGACCTGAGCTGGCTGAGCCTCTCCTCCTCGTCCCCATGCTTAGAAGGAGAAAAACTCCATTTCCCTTACTTCCAATGGGATTCAGCTGTCCCAGGCAGCCTTAAAAGCACTGTAATTATTGCTATCATCCACACAGCCAGGCATGAAGACAGAACACGGAAATGATTAAAGAGAAAACCAACTGGCCCCAGCGTTGCAGTGATTTTGCAGCTTGTCCCACACTCACAGGTCCAATGACAGCCCAGTAGCTTTCCTGCCGCTAACTCCTGGTACGTGAGATGCTAGAGGAGCACTTACCCAGCCATAAAAGCCCTGCCTCTCTGGTCATATCTGTAGGAAGGGGGATGTGATTTAGGATGTGCTAGCAACCTGCTTGTAAACAAAACAGTGAGGGTTTTATTGCACATGTTCAGTTTAAAGCAAGCCTTAATGGGAAGCCTAGTATTTACTTTGATCTACTAACAGGAATAAAAACATCTCAACCCATGTTGTCTGTGTTGGGATTTTACATTGATTTATTCAGCTGAAGAACATGCCTAATGCAGATGGACTAACATTGCAGCGGGCACTGGCTGCGCCACGTGCTATCTAAGCCTTCAAAGAAGGACTGCGGTAGCTTGCATGTCTTATTCACGAGTAGGAGGAGACATTTCACTTTATGAATACAAATTTATGGCTGGATGGAGGCCTGCCTGTAAATGCAACCTGCTAATTAAGTACATCGTAGGTATTCTGTAACCTTAAACCTGCCACGTTTTAATTTATCTGGGTCTGATCAGTCTTGTCCATCCATATCCATTTTTGTGCCTGTATCAGAAACATCCACCTCTCATGGAGGTACATTAGTTAACACAGAACGGTACGCACTCACGGACTGCTGGCCACATCGCTAGCTCGTGTAAAGCAAATGAAACGCCCCTGCCATTAGTCAACGTGTGCAATTTGCTCCTCATGGGCGGTAAATGGCAACAGCTTCAGGCTGAAGCTGACTGCGGAAAACAACCGAGGCCATAAAAGGGTAGAAAACTGTCCGAGAAAAATAGTTGCATGCCCTGGAATTGCTGAGAGCTGTCTAGCAATAAATAAATACATCACAGTGCAGGGAGCAGGAACAGGGAGGTGCAGAAATTATTGACATGGAGAGAGGAGCCCCTGGCCCATCTGAGGCAGAAGCAAACCACATAAGGGGTGAAGGGAGCGTGTGTGCACGGGGGAGGAGAACAGCATGGGAAAGAAAATGGAAATTGCGCTAGAGGGTAAGACAAATACAAATATCTTTTTTTTTCCAAGTGTGGAACACAAAAAAGGATCATTGAAAGAGACACAAGGGGCCTCAGAAAATACGGCGAGATCAGATTGCTGACAGCAGAAATAGATGTTGCTGAAATATTAAGAATGTGTTGCCTTGGTATTTGGTAAGAACGACGGGCAAGAGAGAGGCTGAAAACTGTGACCCCACAGGGAGGTAGAAAGGAATAAATTCCACTGCGAGGAATAAAATGCAAAGTACAATTTAGCATAAAAAATCTGTTATATGAAGCCATTGCCCTTGCTGCAGCAGCCATAGCAGTGAGCTATCCTAACCAGCGAATTATTATTAAATAGGAATTATTTACTCCAGAATTATTATTAAATAAGAAAAGGGAGGCAAAAGTACAGAATTCATATTCTTATGTCACAAAGTGCAGAGTGTTGCAGGGGACCAAAGAGCAGCCGCGGGACCCCCAGCCCCTGCCCACGGCCACCCAGCCGTCCCACCGCTCTCCAGGAAAGCAAAACTGAAAGAGGCTCAGAGAAAGGCATCCAAAGCGGAGGGCGTTATCTGAAGCAAGCAGAAATCTCTGCAGCTTTAGAGATTGCACCTGTCAGTAGAAATAATTGGAGCTGAGATTTGCTTCTGGTCTTTTTTCCATTTTTTTTCCTTTCCCTTTTTTTGTCTAACAGCTGTTTCTATAGGTGATGCCGGCAGCGTATGTCTGAGAATAACGGTGGGCTGCTGATGTGCGCTGCCTGCCTGGCCAGCGCTCTGCAGAGGCCGGCATGTTTGATCAGCGCCTTTTTTTCCAAATGGTGAAAGATTTGTTTCAAGGGCTCTCAGATCTCAAGAATATTTACACTGCTCAGAACGAATCTCATCTGTGTTGACATACCAAGCATTTTCACTTTATTTGTGATTATTCCTTTACAAAAATCAAACTTGCTAGATTTTACCCAGGCAAGCTGAAAAAAGTGCTGGTATAACAGGAAAAGCACCAATGAGGGAGTGGAGGTAGGACACTCAGAGACTGAAAAAGGAAATGAAGATCAGAAACAAAAAGGAAAAGAAAAGGCCCTTCTCGAAAGCTCAGGAAATGAGTCGGCTTCTCAGAAACACCGGTACAAGAAAAGAGCTAAGACAGATATGGATGACTAAGGAAATCACAAATCCTATCAGCGAAAATAAGAAGGTTTCTGACATTTGAGGCATCACGAAACATGAAGAGTAACAAAGGGAGAGTGAATCAAGCCCAAAAGGCTAACGACAACGGATGAGAGTTCACGTGGAGAATTTGATTTCCTATTATCTGAGTATAAAATATTAAAACAGAGAGACAGTGGCTGGGGACCAGATATGCCAAGTTTCACCAGCTCTGCCCCAGACCCTCTGTGCGGGTAATTTCTCCTGTTTTACAAAACAAGGACATATCCCTTTCTATTCCCCTGTCCTTCTCAGTCCTGCCCGCTGAACCTGCGAGCTTTTGGGGAGAGCACCCCTTCAGCCCTCCATTCTCCTGATGATACGCACGTGCGGTACCGGGCACGTTCCTGTGGGATGGACAGGAGCCACCCCAGCACAAATTAAAGCAGACAATAACTTCATGGTAACAGCTAGGATCATCAGCAGAACGGGCTGAAAGTTATCTGGGCAAGGCAAGGTTGCACTAACACATTTCTGAAATCACCATTACATCTCTCTTTTGGGAGACTGGACTTTTGCTGGATGAAGTAGCAGAACGCAGCCCTGCAGCACCGTTCTTCACAGCAAAGCGGAGTCCATCCAGCCCACCCCAGCTTTGCAACACAAACGCAAATAAATGGTGTTACCGTGGGGGCCTGGACGGGACAACTCATAAACAAAGGCCAATTATAATGCTATCATTTGGTGAGAGGATGATTTACGAAAAAGTGATTCATCCACTTCAGGAAGAAGGGCTGTTCAGCAAAGCAAAATAACAAGCAGACGTGTTTATTATGCCAACTGCCTGCTTGGATAACAAGAGGAGAGAAACCTGCTCCTGCGCTTCCATTATTTATCTGCCCGTTCACGGGGTGAAGATCACATTTTTTTTATCCTGAACGCCCAGCATTCATGTTTTGGTGACAGCACAGGTTATTTTCCATATTGCAAAAGCACATCGTAAAAGCAAATTGCATCACTGGGATGCAATTTGGAGCACCCTTGTACAAAATGATGTTGTCTTGCAGCACAGGTTTTCTGTGTTAGCTGTTGTTTACACAACCATTGATCTGGCATTGCATAAACTTTCCCTGAAATACTCCTGCTCCATTAACCCTTCTCTCCCTTTGCCTTTAGCTCGGCCCTTCGTTCACCTCCACATTTATGGAGCAAACCGAGAGGTAGAAAGAGCAGAACTAAGCACTGCTCTTGAAAATCGAACTGTTCAGGCTGAATGCAATTCCCCAAATCTTGGTGCTTATTAGAATCCTGCAGGGTCAATAGAGAAAGTACTAGAAACCACATTCCCTGGGGACGAGTGGTGGCAGTCACACCCTAGGACTCCTCATGGCAATGGGATTTTCTCTAGGAGGACATGGGGACTGCGCCAGGCATAAGGAAAAATGCTTTTTGTCCCCAGGGAGGGTTTGCTCTGGAGCATCCCATAGGTTTGCAATGGCAGGATAGGATGGGCATGACTTCAGGTGGGCATTGCCGAGCATGAAGGAGCCAAGGTGGAGAATAGCTACGTGAGACCTTCATGCTGGCTCAGCGGCTGTGAGTGAGCTTTGCTTCAGACTGGGGAGCCGAGTGATGTCCACACCATAACACCATGTTTTAGCAGCAAAAGCTATTTGCAAATAACACAGAAAACTCAATTAAAACATCTTGAGGGGAAGAAAGACGAGCTTTGAAACGAACACCAAGCACTCTATAATTTCCACTGGTTTTATCAGCAGGTTGGAGGCTCGCACTTTAACCACAGTACAAGAAGTCGCATTTGTTCCAGAGATCCAAAAGCTTCTGCTGCGGTGACACCAGTCTTACAGGCTGAATAGAAATAGCTGGATGGGCAACCCCATAAACATACATAACTCTTGGCTTAGATGCTTCATAAATTGTACTCTCCATCCCTTGGGCATCCTACCAGCTCCCATTATCACGTTCTTATTCAAATAGGCGCCATCTCGGTACAGCAAATTCCCCATTTTCCACAGCTTTCAATCACAAATAAAGAGTAAAGATGAAAAATCTGCATTTCAAATCATTGTTTGTTGTTATGACAACATAGCATGAATTTGTTCCTTGCTGCAACCCTTGCAGTCTGGGGCTTCAGAGCGTTTCTGAAGCTTTTACGAAGGGAGCACATTTGCAAGACACGCATGCCACAAAGCCAAAGAGGTTAGCTTAATGCGATGTGAAAAATCAGGGGAAGCCACCTGGAATATAATTCCAGAGAATATTACTTCAGCGGCTAAGCAGAAAGTTTTCCTTCTCACAAACTACCCCACAATACATCAAAGTCCACCCTGACAGCTCCCACCAGCATAAAGAGACTCAGGAAAGGTCTCCTGAGCCCCTCCTTCCATCCAAGGGGTTTTTGGTGTATGGAGTTACTCAGTAGTGTACAAGTCTCATCTTTTGCTCCGTAACGAATGTGGATACACATGAAAACAGGAAAAGATAACATAAGTACACAACTGAGGCCTTTGGATCCAGTGAACTGCAGTGTAGTAATGCGCACCATCAGCAGCTTTTAGGGCCACAGCTGATGGTTATGCCTCCCTGAGTCAGAGCACGGGCCAGACATCTCACCTGATGATTTCTGAGAAGCCAGCTCAATGTGTTACAAAAAAAAACAGCATCTATTTATAGAAAGTCGGGAATAAAAGGTTTTCCTCAATGTGACTTACGCTAACAGCTATCTGCTGCAGCATCACCTCCCACCTCAGTCGTGGTAACCATCACTGTCCTGCACTGCCATGCATGACCCCCATCAAACCGTTTCACGTGGACAAAATGGATTTTATTGGTCTAAAGTCTGATTTTGAACAGACACACTTCAACATATGTATTATCGTTTGTTTTGTTAGGCTTTTTTTTAATTTTATTATTTAAAGTGTTACGGAAGCTCAGAAATCTGAGTTACCCTTGTTAACCAAGTGAACTTCAGCCCTTGCAGACCACTGCAAATATTGTAAAACCACTTCTACCAAGCCCTGTCTGTTATCTGCAGTTCAGAAAACAGATCTTAGCCTTATGGTGACCAGAAACTGGGAAGGCAGAAAGCTATGTACCGTGCTAATTTGACTCACATATGCGCACACACGCCTGCTGCCATGCTGGGCGGCGCGCAAGGACAGCAGGGGACATCTCACGCCACCTCTATGTGCCCAGGGAATGGGGGAGGAAGGTTAAACACAGCCACGAAGAAGGGGCTTGTCCAAGGCTGCGGGGTGCTTCGGCATCTGCTTTGCTCAAAATATGGTCTCGCAGGCAGGATGGCACACGGGGCACAGTCCCAGACAAGCTACAACGATGTCTTACTTGGCTGATTTTATGTTAAAGCACTTTACAACAACATTGAGACTGAGAAGAAATCCCTACTGCAATTAATAATTAACTAAAAATACTCGCAGTACTGAAAGCAGATGCACCTCAAATTAAGACACTTGGAGAGACTGTCGGGATACCTTTTATGCTATTATGGGAAATGAATTTTAAAGGCATCTTTTTTCACTTTTTAGTAACAAAACATTTACTTTCTGTTATTACACATCTGTCCCTTAAAGATAGGCAAGAAAGGATCAAAGTTCTTTCCAGAAAGCATTGATTTTGATCAAAAGCCACTAAAAAGTAGGTGAAAGGCAGGTGCCTCGTGGAAGTCATCCCTCCACTTCCCTGCCTGGGTGCGATTAGAAAAGCAATCTGCTCTGTCAGGATTTTACAGAAGCTGGAAAAATCCAGAGACCCGAGCACCTGCAAGACAGACGAGGAGATGGGCACGAAGCACAGCGCTCGGTGGAGATCTACCAAAGGGACACAGGCACAGGGGATGGGGGATGATAAAGCAGACGCCACTGCCTCCAAGCACTGCCAGCTCCCTGCACGGACCCCCAAAATACCAACATCCCTGGGAGAAGCCAGGGTCTGGTTGCACAGGGCAAGCTGCAGCGATACGGTGCGATTGCAGATGAA
This sequence comes from Anseranas semipalmata, assembly GCA_013399115.1. Classification (NCBI taxonomy): domain Eukaryota; kingdom Metazoa; phylum Chordata; class Aves; order Anseriformes; family Anseranatidae; genus Anseranas; species Anseranas semipalmata. Next base: position 178,517 of record VXAA01005662.1, read on the forward strand.
TGCAAACTAAAGGAGGAGAGAAATAAAGCAGTCAAGCCACCACCGGCCCCAAACTAACAGCAGCACGGAGCATTACCGCAACCCCCGGATTTTGCTAAAAGGGCAGGAGCATCTCCGAGCCTTCCCAGCTGCAGCAGCACCTTGTCACGCTGCCTGCCCGAGGGATGCCCACAGCTGAGCTGCTGCTGGTGAACCCCTCCAGGCTCAGCTCAGCGGCATCCTGCCCCGTCCTTCCGCAGCCGGTGGTGGAGCACAAGCATGGGGTCAGCGTGCAGAGAGGAGCTGATGGGTCTGTTAGTCTGGCAGGGAGGCAGCACAGCAGCAAGGGAGCTTGTCCTGGGGGGAACGAGCAGGAATGAGCTGTTAGGACTAATGGAGACTACTCCAGGCTGCCGACCCACGAGGCTGCGATGCACAGCGCTTCCCACCGTCTCCTTCTGCACTGGGGCAGCGCTCAGGGGTGCCAATCTTTGGGCTTCGCCCCTGTGAGTGCCATGTCCCTCAAATGCATCCCAAAACCGATGGGTGAAGGAAGATGATCCGCGTTGGACAAGAGGAAGCTGTAGGACATTACAGGTGGAAAAGGTAGCGAGGAGCAAAGGGTGGTCCCTGAAAAGAGGTGGTGGCTCTTCAGGAGGGGGAGAGACCTGCATGGGCTGGGCTGGGGAGGAAGCATCCCGAGGGGGAGCCCTGCAGTGCCCCCGGGGCAGAACGGCACCTCGCTGCAGTGCGCTTACCCATCGGCGTCTAACTGAAGCAAAAGCAGCGACAAAAGCCCCAATGGTTTTACTGCATTAAAGGAAAAAAAAAAAAAAAAAAAAGTGCTTGAACTAAACTATTGCCATCTGTCTTTATTTTGCTGACTTGCTGAATGTGTAGCCACACTTTGATGGCAATTTATAAATAGATTGAGAGCCTTATTAAAGGTTAGTAAAATTGTCCCGACCCGTTCTCTCTCCTCTCACTGACATGAATAGCTGCCATTCATTCTGGGGAGAGAATTTTGCTTGTACTGAATCAAAAAAAAATGCCAGCACACAATCCACACTTTTTATTATGTGTTCCCTGCATTAATGCAGTTATTCAGCTACAGATGTTTACTTCAGCCCCAGCCCAGACTGGGACTTCATGCAGCTGAGCCAATTTCCGCTCCTCAGTGTATTTTCCTTGCAAGCAATGCAATCCTCACCCATCTACAGGCACCTTCTCCCTGCAAATAATCTCAATTTTTGGAGCACTAAGAAGGAAATGAACTGGCTTGGCTAAAATAAGAGGGTTGCAATCTTTATCACACTTGTTGGTGATACTGAAAATAATAGGGATGGCTATAGGCAAAGGAGCTGTGCCCATGCTGGTCTTTTTTCCTGTTAGCCCATGCAATAAGAGTGAGAAAAAATTGAAGGCCTGGAGTTCAGGCCAGGCAACTGCACCTAACTGCCACAAAACAACCTCAATTACGTTCAGTGACTACAAGACACAGTGATTGCAGAAAACTGTATCATGTGGTAACTCGGGTCCATGCAGCACGTTACCTCTGTAAGCCATTCCAATAAGGCTCTGCTTGCATTACCAGTGTGTCCTGACAAGAGGAAAAGTAAGGAAATAATTCGCTTTTTAATATGGCTATGAAGAGTGAGAAGCAAACATCGTATCTCATAAATACCTGAGAACTGGTCACTCTGGCTAAAAGCAGAGTTTCTAGGAGAAACGCGCAGCTGGAAGAGTGCAGAGGCAGAACAGCGAGGACAAGGCCCTGGGGTTTAACAAGGAGGTGCATCACAAAGAGACAATATTTCCTTCCCCTGCTTGGGGCTGATCTCACCAGGTTTGACCCATTGCAACTCCAAGGAGTGCACTTTCCTAATCAGCAAAAAGGAAAAAAAAAAGTAATTTTTTCAAAATTTGCTTAAAAATCCTTTCTGCTCAGCTTCCTGTAGATGAGCAGGCCACTAAGTCCCATCTTGTATTGCATGGCTGTAGGTATAACGTACCGAGCATCTGCGTGCTCAGCTGGCTACTCAAGATTATCCCTCCAGAAGATGCACAAAGAGTCAAGCAACAGCCGCTTTATAAGATTTTACAGATATCCACCTAATATATTTCACATGAGAGATCACGGAAAGAAGAATAAGGAGCTCCAATTTCATGGAAAGATAAACACATATATATTTAGAATATGTATATTTAGAAGAAAGCATTCACAATGATATTTCAATCAGTCTAGCAACGGGCTTATATCAGAAACAGCCACACGCTGGGATTTCATTAGCATGTAGCATGAGAAAGATTTCATCACCCTAATAATTTTTCAAGCTTCCCTAATATTCATGATTGCCCATTAGTTCCACTGCCTCAAAGTGACCCCTTATGTTTTTGTTATTAACCAAAAAGACAGAAAACAAAATGAGATGCAACCTGGCAAATACAAGCTAATGACATCTGGGGGAAAATAATTGGAAACAGAGATTCAAGAGGGAAAGGATGCCTTGGAGCCACAGTAAATGTGACTTAATTTAAATGGTGGACAATAAATAAGATATGAGTTTGCAGCATGAGGTATGTGCAGGAACTGCCGGTGGGTTTTCAAGCTGCATAATAAGAGGTTCCCGATGCAGATCGGGGAGGACATCATGCTGCTCCTAAATGACGCTGGAAACATCTCACCTTCACCTTGCAGTGGAGAAAAGAGGCCCAAACGACCTGTTACCGGCACACTCAATTACAACAAAGGTTGAAAAAGATCCCTAAGGTACAGTACAGCGAGGTGACTGACGGGCGGATGCGAGGCTGGATGTGCGGAAATGCAGCATGTCAGTGCCAAGGTGGGGCAAGGAGCAGCTGAGGAACAGGGACAGAGCTAGAAACAAAGGCAAGAGATAGATAAAGTGAAATTCAGATAGGGAAAAATACCCCCAGAGTGACACGTGCCTTTATTACACATATATATACACACTTATACCCATGTGCATAGGTATGTATATATGTGCTTGAGGAAGAACAGTCTAAGGAAAGGAGTGCAAATCCCATGGTTTTCACTTCTACAAAGCCACATCACCCAGCGCGATTTCCACACAGGGGTGGTACAAAGCGACCCGCAGGAACCTTGTCTGCATTCTCAGGGAGATGCTTTGATTTTCTCCTTCCCAATCTCTTGTTACGGATGCGCGGTCAGGCCGTTCCCAGGCTGAGCACCCCGATCTCCACCCCACGATGTTAACACCTCGACAACTAAGTTTCCCAGGAGGAACACAGCCTTGCGACCCAAAATGACTAATACCGCTTGGATGTGGCTTTTTACATTTCCAGCTTTTGCTGGTGGCTTTGAGAGAAAAATCACCCAAACAATGACAAGCTGATTTAAATCTTTTCCTTTTCTTCTCGCAGGAAAGCCAGCATCAAGAAATGGTGATGTATGAGACATCCAACAACACATAGGGTTTATTTAAATCGGGGGAGTAGACTGGGAAAGGAACCCACCTCAGGGAAGACAGAGGAATTCAGTGGCTGCTTCTGAATGCTGCACATCTCTGCCATGCTCTGAACGATGGCTATGAGCACCAGCGAACAAAAAGATCAAATCCTGCCTCTGCTGAAGCACTAGAAAAGCTTCTGTTATTTAGGTGAAGCCAGAATTAGACCACAGTCAAATAAAGAAGTGTAGTTCAGAGATGCCAAATTCCTTCCTTATTATGTTTCCTTACATACGTTATGTTAATGTAAACTGTTTAGGGTTCTGGAAACTCTGTATGCATTAGCTACACCTCATTTTCCACTGAATTACAGCCAACTTTTTTGGGTGTATTTTATACAAGCTTCTTGCAGACCAGAAGGAAACATTAGGAAACTCAATTGGAGCAGAAAATTCCCAGGTTTCCATCTTACAGGTAGGTAAAAAAGGGAGAGGAAAATGTGAAAGTTTTGTCCACAGTCAAGCAACGCACCGTGGGACATGCATCAAGCAGTCTAAAGGCAAAGAAGAAAATTTATATTTCTGAAGGCCCCTGTTTTACCCATGGTGTATAGCAAAACTGCATCTTAAAATGCGAATCACCAAAAATGGCATGCTTTGGTGAAAAAAGAGACAGATAATAGATTTTTTTCTGACATACACATCTGTTCTTTAGAGCTGTCTCCCAGTCCATTACAGCTGCTCACATTTAAAAAAAAATAAACACATCACACAATATTTACAAGAGGAATTAGCAACAGAATGTGAACAATTAAACTTTGCTTAGAAATGTTTTGGCAATAAAACGTATTTAGTAAATTTTTATGTATCCTCCTCAGTAACCAGGAGAATACAACCAGTGTGGTTCTGGTGATGTAAGCAATGCAATAAATACAGGGAAAAATGCAATATCCTCTTATAAATATTGCCTACTTCTCTGTTTTAGGTTATTTTGGTATGTCTCATATGAGCTTGGGAGTTAGAAAAATATAGGGGCTCATTTTTTCATGACCTGTTTATTATAACTGAGCACTGAAACATTCGGCTGATTTTATCAAACCGCCTATTTTATACCATTTTGCCCCAGTTAGATTCTGACCATACAGCTATACAGGCTTCTGGTGTGGACTTTCATAATAATGTTTAGATGGGATTAAGAAATTTTAACTAATAAAATAAATAAATAATAAAATATTAGAATAGCGTTGAGGTGATTTTGCAGTATTTAATCAGTTCACAGTGGACTTTAAAAACATGTTGTTTTTCATTCTTCATTTCCACAGGGTGCAGCCTGACAAAGAGGCTCTGATCTTTCCCTTTGTCTTGCACAGTCTGATGGATTTTCCCTTCAGATGGTACAAAGCATGGTGGAAAACTCCTGGCTGGAAGAAAGCGGCAGGGAAATGCAAAGCCCAGCACCCTTCACGGCCATGGTGTGCCCTGAGATCTTGCTGCACCCCTTAAAAGCCCCTGATTTTTAATTGTGGGCTGCTAGAATAATGAAAGCATAATTTACTAGGCATCACACTGCTCCAAATAAAGAAACGAAGCCCAAAAGTAGATGCTGCTGGGCTTCAGGGAAAACAAGCCCCTGCGTCTTGGAATTTATTTTTAAAAATTATCCGGCAGAGCCATTGCCACAAGCTTGTAAGTGCACAAAAACAGGAGGATTAAGAAAAAAGGAACTGAGTGTTACGCAGAGAATGAAAACATCCCGAAATGCAGTAGATAAACAAGTAATTTATAACCTTTCATGGCTTGGGGACCAAGCACACGTTAACTGCTTGGAGGTGGGAAGACGCTTCTGATCAAGCAAATTACCGCTGCAGCCTCTTCATCCCTCCCGCCGTCCTGCCTCTGACCTTACCTATTTCCAGTTCCCTGCTTGCCCGGCGCTTTCCCTTACAGAAAATTGCTGAGGGCAGGCGCCCAGCACACAAACCCGCTTGGAAGCCACGGGCAGAGCGTGAGCGTCGGTGCAGAGCTGGCATCAGCAGCTGATAAAACACTTAGGGAAAAAATCTTCTCTGCTAGTGTCATTAGTCATGCAAATAAATAAAGGCTGAGAAATACATTAAATACATAAACGTAGAGAACTGTTTCTAAATGAAACACTTCTCAGAATTTTCACGGTGCCAAAAGCGAGTCCTTAAAGCATCAGGCGAGGGCAAGCTCCAGGGAAGTTTGCAGCGATGGCTTCCTCCTTGAGAGGTTCATGGCCAAGATCTGTCTGCAAATGCAATGGTGAAGCCCTGAGTGCTGGCACAAAACGGTCATTAATAAGAAATCTGTTGCTTTTAATGAGTTATAAACACCAATTTTGGAACATACGATTAAAGGAGCAAAACAGAGCCGTACCACCTGCCATTTACCGTTCCTGGCATCCATCGAATAAAACCTGCCTGGAAACAAACGCGGCGTTTATCACTCACCTTTCCCATTTCCCGAGCAGGTAGATGCAGTGACTGCTGCACCTTCGAGCCAGGATGAGAACAGACATAGCAGTGTCTGCTCAGACACGCCGTCCCTGGGGGTGACATCCAACCCGGGGTTAAACAGCGCATCCCTGGCTTGCCGTGGCCATGGACCTGCAATTCCGAATTAAGTCGGTGGAGCTGAACCACCGCGCACAAGCTACCATGCGGTTGGAGGGTTTTTTTCCAAACATGAGGGATGGAGAACAGTTTCACAATCCAACGGAAGGAAGAAGGAGACAAATGCATAATTCTTCTCAAATCATGTCCTCACCCACTGTTTCAAAAGTGCAAAGAGTCGAGCAGAAACTTTGGTTTCAGCTTTGAAGAACTGTCTAAGCAATGAAGCCAGTTAATTTCTGAATCCTCTCCTTGCATTTACATAATGAGATTCCCAAGTCTTATCATTTCGTTTGGCTTAAGGAAGATGGAGCAAATTGGTAACATGACTTTTGACTTTTTTAGCCTGGTTTCTTTTCACTGAGCTTATAGGTTTCCACTGGAAGCATCCAAAAAATAGATTGCATGGGAACAACAGAGCCCCTGAATACCAGTAACTCTGGCTTATATATCCCTTGTGAAATATGTAATGCTCAGCGGGTCCATACAGGGCGACGAAGTGGAGTTTTTTGTTGCATGCAGTGAGTGTGAGATCAGCTCCTGAACCTAAAGGAAAAAAAAAACATCTTTGCACTATGGCATAGCTGGGGAGTGTAAAAAGCCAGGAAGCGGCCTTGAATCCATGGTCATGACTTAGCAGGACACTTCTCCCTTCTAAAACTGGCCATTTATCTTCTCAAAGGTTTTGAGATCTGCAAGCGAATTACAAGGGGCCCTAAGCACATACTTCTTGTTCTCGTGCCAGAAAACTGCCATTTGCCTCCCAAATAGTTTGGATTATTTGGAATGCAACAGAGGGGGAAGGGCAATCCCACAGGGCATCTGCAACTGGCAAAAGGCCTCTGAAAGAGAGAGCAGGAGAAACATTCCCAGCTATTCCCCATTGCGCTGGATGCCCCAAAGGCAGCTATTTTCCAAGGAGCCTGCAGCGGTCTCTCACTGCAGACACCGAGTGCAGGATTGCAATGACACATCTGTAATTCAAACAGCACGCCCGAAGAAGCAGTCATGGCTGTGGACAAAACCTCCCTGATTCTGCGTGTTTTAAGGAAAATTCTCCTTGCACACTGCCGGGAGCAGAGCACCCAAGAGCCCTGAGCAAGCGCAGAGCCACCTTTTCCCCTTCATCCATCAGTCATCCCCACCAGCGCTACAAAATGCTCAGAACGAGCATCTTGCGCCCTACTTGCTCTGTTCGCCTTCGCTTTGTTTCGCAGCAAAGTCCCATCCCAAGGCAGCAGATCAGTGCTTTCCATGGAAAAATGCTTAAGCACATTCCGACGTTCTGTATTTCTTCATTTTAAGGCTTTTGCTACAGAGATTTGGCAAAGGAGCAAATGTACATGGAGGCAGAATTGCCGTGGGGCTGGACCAGTGTTCCCAGTGAGCAACCAAGGTCACTCTCTCAGTTCCTCCCTTCCTTGCTAAAATCTCAATTACCTTTTATAAAACCCACATTTTTCTCATTCACCTATTACAAAACCCAGCCATCTCGCCTCTCCAAATTACAAGGAAACATCCAGAAACCCCTCCACGACCCCAGCCCGCCTCCAGAGTTTCTCTGCACTGCTGCTCTGCCTCTGCTTTTCGGCTAGGGGAAAATTTTGCAACCAAAAGCCCCGGTTTCTTGCATTTTTTCTTCCCTCTTCCTCTAAGCTTTTGTGTTTTTCAACTGCTCCTCAGTGTTTCAGGGGACACGGGCTTTTATTTTTAACTGAATGATTCAGTCCTGACGTGATCAATTGATAGTCAAAGCTGGAAGATTAAGGAAAAAACACACCAAATACCAGGAGACCGCCAGATAAAATCACAGACATCAGCGAGGCTGGAAGAAACACAACACTTCTCGGGGTTTGCCCTAGATACCAGATGCAAATCAAAGCTAAATGGGCTCTGAAACGCGCGGTACACACAGCTCCCCACGGATTGCCTCTGGAGCGGTGGGTGCTCAGAAATCGGGTACGTGATATTTAGCTCCTTCAGTAAAAGCGAGGACCCAAGGGTCTACCATCGAAGAGAAAGCCAGTGCAATCAGTTCCTCAAGCGTACGCACAGACAAATTTAAGCAAAGCAGGAGACCGCTTGACAATAGGTTTACAAGCACAACCGGAGGGACGTAGGAGAGGAACCTCAACCTCCGCGACCCATCCAGACGTGGACGGGTCCTGCCGGGTGCAGCGGAGGAGCGACTCGAGCTCCACGGTCAGCTGCTGCTCCTCGCAGCTTAAGCTTCTTATCACACAAACAAATAAATAACAACGTGGCACAGTTTTCCTAGCAAAGCTGGGGTTTTCTGGTCCCTTTGCAGGCTCTTTTTTGTTCCAGCACAGCTGATACCAAAGTGACTTGTGTGTGCACGGCACAATGAATGTGGCTGACCGAGGGTGGGTCGAGCGCGGCATTAAATACCGGCTCTGCAGAAATAGGGGCTGCCTAGCCCTAACCCTGGTATGAGGAACTAACCGCCTGCCAGCCTAAAGCAGGCAGTTAGCACATAGAGGTCATGCTCAAAATGCATGGGACTTACTTAACAGCTGGTATTTGATTACCCGAAGGCTAAAAAAACAGGTTTATTGTGGACATAACTCTGCAGAGAGGAACGTAAGGGAGATGATATCTACCTCCTGAATTGAAGCGGCTCTGTAACCTAACCGACCAGCTCAGGAGAGTTTTCTTTAGCGTCATTTTCTTCTCCCGGGTGATTTCGTAGTAGGGGAGGTGATTAGAAGAGCTGATAATACCAAATAAAAGCTGTTCTGGAAATTTTTATAGTTACTGAGTGCTACACGGGAGTGTTTGAGTCCATTTACACTGCCTGTACATCCTATATTTCTTATGGGGGAATGCAGAGCACATCCTCTCTCATACTCTGACAACTGTGGCCATTCCATCTGCGCATGGCTGTCAGTAACCTGCCAGCTGTTTGATCCTTCTGCTGGATTTGATACAATGGCCTGCAAATACACCAGAGATGTACCCCAGATAACAGCGAAGTACCAATTATACTTAATAATATTCATACCTATAAAAGTGAACAACCCATTGTGGGCATTAGTGACCTCTCCCTGAGCTCCAGCAAACTCCCTGCAAAGCGTTAGGGCCGTGGGTGCATCTCCGGGTGCTGCACACCCACTCTCGGAGCAGCAGTGCTGCAGCAGCACGAAGCCCCTCACGTGGAGAAACCCTCTGGCCTTCTGCTGTGCAGTGCCATTATTCCATCCCTGTGTCGCCAGAAAACCCTCCCCATACCCCGTTTTTTCAAACCTGCCAGCTTTTCTGTTGCTGATGACCTTGCTCCTCAAACTGAGGGGGTGCAAAAGAACCTGTGGGTTACCCCAAGGCTGTGAGATGGCTGCCTTGCCTACAGAAATCTGCAAGGCTCCTCAGGTTCTGCTGTGTGAGAAGATCGGGAGCAGCTCCTTCTCTAAAGCTTTCCCCACTTGGTGTCATGGGATCCTAGCAAACGAAGGCCTTCAATTTCCCAACACACTATCATTTAAGCTTTCTGGGAACGAAGGATACAGGAGCCAACATGCAGCTCCTGCTTGTGGGGTTGAACAGGTTGGGTACATTGCCCCTCTGACCCTAAACAGACGTTTGTTAGGGAGAAACTCAGATTCTGCCCTTACTGAAGAGCCCCAAACAAGCTCCTGCCTGGGTTCCCAATCCTGGAGAGACCACACTGCTCACCCCCTGGTCCCCTGCACATTATCCAGTTTGTCAGGGATTGTCTTATCTATAACAAATTGTGGGAAGTACTTTTTATAAACAAAGTAAGCAAAATCCATTGATAAATTAAACAAGGCAGTAACTCTCCAACCAGTGATTTGCACCACCAGCCCTAATTAGATCTAGCAGCCCGACTGTGAAAATTAGGGCCTTAAATTTCTGAGTTATAGCAACTTGCTGGTGTTTATTAACCTGGCATGCTCAAATTCTAGGTTTCACAGTATTGCACGTCATCACCCAGTTCCTACTGGAGAGCTTTACCAAAGCAGTGGTTTCCAAAAATTCCTGCCCCCTCAGGGAGAAATCAGAAACAGCTCACGATACCTGTCTGTTGAAAATGCATGTTATCAGCAGTGTTTGGGATTATCTGACACGTAGTCATTAACAACAAGGGTCCCAGTACACGGGGTGCAAACGCTTTGCTAACCCCACCAGTTCCACTGATGTCCTTGCACCCTGGAAGCTCTCCCTAAGCCACGTGTTTGGCTGGGATGAGTCCGACACTGGCCCCTTGCAGCTGGAGTCAGTGATGGGACTTTATGGACACACTTGTTTTTCATCCCCCTGGTTTATTTGCCATCCTTCTTACCCTTGACATCCTGGTGCCAGGTTTTCCATAGGACTGGGGCTGTATTTCCATCCCAATTCACCTGAGTGGTGCCATCTCTCTGGTGCCTTACATCGTCTGCAGCCACGAAGCACCAGCTCGGCATGGGGGAAGCACAACATCCCTTCCATTTGCTCATTTTATTAGCTTAGCTCAGTGCCTGTAAATGGCTCAGGCCATATTTATGAGCAATCAGACTGCCTTCTTGTCTATTAGCTTAACAGAATGGTTCACGCCAGACAAAAAGCCACCTTTAAGCACATCTTAAAAACCCACAAATTTTCTGTTCGTGTGCTTTTCCCTCTGAACTTCATAATTATCCAAGAGCTTCCCATACATGAAACATGAAGGAAAAGTGCAGTAATTACCTTAAATGCTAAACCTCGAGGGAATTCAGGCTCATACCAACGGATCATTCTTTCCCTCATTGGTGGCTGTTCCTACATGGTGCTTAAATTGCAGTAACAAACCTGCTATGATGATACACACTGTTGTTTGATTAACTTGGAAGCCAACGGCTATGGGAAATAACTCTTCTCTGTCCTCAACTAGAACATTAAAATAGTATGTTTATGTTACTTCAGCAAAAAGGACCCCAGACAATCTCACTCCTGATGCTGGAAATCAGGCTCAAGAAGAGCCTGTGTTGGCAGCATCAATAAGCAATAAGCATCAATAACCAATGTGTCCTGGCAGGCTGCACGGCCCAAGGCAGCAGCAATGTTGTTCTAGGTGATGGTACACAGATACAAGAAACAAAGCTTTAGGCTGCAGTGATATCTGTTGTTAGACCAGCTGGTGTAACTGGAAAAAAGTAGAAAAGCTTTTGGGTTCACAACCCCTTCATCAAAGCTGACAGCAATTAGAAGTTAAACATGCGCTTGAGTGCTTGGCTGAATTAGGGCCCTACATCAGTTCAAGGCCATTGCTCTTCAATTTCTCCCTTAATTTTTTTGCTATTTGCTCCCTTCTCCAGATGCTGAACGTGCTAAAGGAGGGTCCTGCTGGAGGCAATATGTGGTTATCTAAGAGTCTTTCCACTTTAAACCACAAAGAAACAATTTCCTCTGAATATAGCCAGCTGATTACTACCGCAAGACTTCATGTGCATGGTGAATAGGAAGCTTGGGTAGAGTAAATTAAATGTGGTGGCTTATTTTAGTTTAACACAATTGTCAGAACATCATTTAATACTTCATCATTGAGTACTGCAGCATGTTTTTTATTTCAGTGGCAATTCTAAACCTACCTGCTATAGACTTCACTTTTGCTTTTTTCCTATATGGCCTATGACTACCATTTCAGATTTAACACCTGAAGCTTGCCAGCTATTAAAAACGAGAGCAGGACGTATGTAAAGTCATGAACATGTGCAAGGAACACAATGGGATGGGCTATTAAACATGCAGAAGAAAGGACGCCAAACAGATGCCCCAGTCTCCACGTCTTCCTGCTGCTTGGGACCCTGTATAAGATCTCTAGATGGTTTTCATAACCTTTCTTAGGGGAAAAAAAAAAAGTTAGAAGTAGAGCCCAGGTTTCCTAATTCTAATCCGTTCTTGCTGTCCACACTCCAACCTGGTGTTCATCACTGCAAAAGATGAAAACTGCTATGGAAGTGAACAGATTATTTACTTCATTGGGATTTTTGCAAAGTGTTGATTGAATTAAGAGATATTACCAGGCTCATATTTACAGCTGCCCCTGTCATTTCAGTTATCGAACCCTCCTCCATCAACACATAAAGAAGGCAAACCTAGGATCCTGCTTCTCCGGTAAGCTGAGCCCAGGACATTCTAAAAGCTGCTTGGATGCATGTTCCTCACTGGAAAATTTCTTGCTTTGATCCTAAATCCAGACTCAGTTTTGCAGCTTACACCCATCTCCAACGACAGTATACTGCTATCAAAGCTAATGAAGTAAAGTTAATACATTTTTCAGCCCTCAGTAAAAGCTTAGTTCACCCAATTATCTTGTCTAATTACATTATACATTGACAGATGAATACATGACCCTCTGATGTTTTAGTTTGCCACCTATAAATCTGCAGAAGAGATCCCATTCTTATTTAGCTCATTTGATTTGGATTTTCTTTAAGTTGCTCTAATGAACGATGTCTTTAAAAATTAACTGTTAAGGTGCTAAGCCAAATTTATTTTCCTTGTGCCAAAGGGGGGGAAGTTAGAAAAGTTCACCACCTAACTGCTCTATAGGAGACAAAGATAGCAGTTCCTTGATTAACGAAATGATGCAAGAGAAGGAAATGGGACACACACTGAAATCACCAGAAGGCACAGAGCAGAAGCCTTTGGCAGCTCTGCTCAGAGCCGGAGCTGCCGTTGGAGTCTGCATAGGAACACTGACACTTTGGTGCTGGACAGAAAAAGACAAAGAAGCTCGAGTCAAACAAAATCGAACGACAATGGTTTTAATGTGTTGTCCACTCAGAAATTATCCCTTTATAACCAGTATCAGTGGCTCAAATAGAAATTCCCCATTTCTTGCCAGGCATCAACATGCACAGCCTGAGGAATGCACCTACGCATTGCACACTTGTCCAAGTCCTTAGGTGATTAACAGTGGTGGTCAGAAGTTTACCTCTACTTTATCTATATTTTTAGCTTAAAAAATTACCCAGAAGTGCACTTTGCTTTGACATCCCTTTCGCTGAGGTTTCCTGGGCCACCCATGTTGGCTTTTAGCACCAATGCTCCCCTGCTGCTGCTACCGGGTGAAGGCGCATGGCTTGGGCATCCTGTCACCACCTTTACTCTGCTTTATGGCCTTCCAGCAAACATACTCGTTTATTTACTTATTTTTTCCCAAAAGACCCTCTAGGTTTCTTGCTTAATCTCTCCCTCCTTTTATTCTGAAATTACAAAACCATCAGATTTCCAGCTGTCCCCAGTTGCCTTCCCTCTCCAACTCCTTTCTTCACCTCAGGACGCTGTTTGGATGGGAACTCAACACAGCAAACAACCTCTTTTCTCATCACCCAGTATTTCTCTCACCACGCTCAGAATCAGGCTCTGAAAATAAACCTCAAATGGAGCAACCTACTGATACATCCCAATCATACAGGCAGCCTTAGGGAAATCCTGACACATGGAGGTTGCGCAGGGAGGTAACAGCAAGCTCCACAGCCTGCCCCCAGGTCATTTTTGTTGGGACACTCAAAACTAACAGTTTTCTGTTGAAGGGAGAAAACCTCCTCACTGGATCCCGCTGGACTTCATGGGCTCATGGGCTCTGAGCTTAAGCAGAGCGAACCCTTCGATGCGGTGCTGACAAGCACAGCTGACCTGTCCACCCGCCCTTTCCATAAACTTGCCATGGAAAAGGACCCAAAAACCTCCAGCACAGCATGAGGCAAAGCACCTTGTTAGCACAACACGTATGGGATAGCAAAATATGTCCATTTATTTGATAACGAGCTGCTCATTGCTTTTATCTGTCTAAGAGAAAAAATAAAACTGAAATTCAAGCACATCTTTTCAACTAATTATCAGAATGAAGCTTTATTTTCCTAATTAGAAGTCCCATGGCTTTTCTAACATTGAATTGGATGTTGAACACTAGCTCATTTCAGTACAGCACACCTAGTTTTGACCACAAACAAACAACAAACAGCAGGAAAGGCGGGTGCGGGTGAAGAACACACCACATTTGCCCTATGATCTTTGACTGTCCTGGTACCAACAAATCCATCACCCACATTGCTGGACTTTGATTTGCAGGAGCGTACACAAGTTTGCCTTGCAAAATCCTTCATCCTCCTCTCATTTATGTCTGTTCTCATGTTGGCGTTGCACCACTGGCCTCCATCCAGCACCTCCTGCCTGCAGCAGAGGAGCAGGGACCAGACCCATGAACTTCAGACCAGATTATTTCTTTATCCATAGCTACAAAAGTGATTATGTTATGGATTATGTTGATCGATTTGATTATATTATTGATTGCATTCCCTGTTTGCTATATCCCCACACAATCAGAGGGGCACAGTATCATTAGTAACATTCCCTCCTCTGGAAAGTAAGAGAAGGATTTCCCTTTTGGTCAGTGGGTCCATGGATCTTTCAGAGAAGCAATGAAGTGACCTCCAGGTTTTCCGCAGGAAAATCCTGCTCAGCTCTGACGAACTTTCCTGAGGAGATCTGAGCAGTCTGCATCCCAAATGGGAAGCTGCATGGAGAAACCCACGGTGCCGAGCTTGTATAAGCTTCCCATCTGATGGTGCTTTGCTGCTCCAGCAGGTTTTAAAACACCCCAATTACAAGACGACGACATATATATGTATCTAATAGCCAAACGCAGGCTGGAGTTTGCAAGCAGGATGATGTTGCGTTTAAACTAACGAGATTTGTAGCTCTCACAGGTTAGGGACGAGGCAACTGCTGTGATGAAGAGACAGAAGAAGCCGCATTAGCCAATGCACTGCAGGGCTCTCCATATTACAGCATTGGAATAAAAATAATGCACTAGAAAATGCTGTTTTGCAGTAGATTGGATAGCACAGCATTTCCTGGCATGTTGCTGGATCAAAGCCGAATTCTATAGCATTAATTATTCAAAAACCAACGAGATACGCTTTGTCAGTTAAAGCAAAGAAAAATAATAAGATCAGTGTCGTTACACTGTGAAGAAGCAAAACAGATTTTGTGCAAACGATTAAATTCATTTGTGCAGTCAACCTGCGCATACAGTTCATCCAGACTTGCAAGTTACTGCGCCAGTTTTATCAAATATGAGAAAATGTGGAGCTCACACACAGTGCCGTGTCAGATGTGGCTGATGGTCCTTACGTGGGTTTTTTTTTTT
>VXAA01005662.1:193738-216685 GCA_013399115.1 Anseranas semipalmata
TTGGTTTTTACAGCTTAGCCAGTTGGTGGGTCTCAGCCATAGAGAAAATGTAGCCAGGCATATATATATATAGATAGATATAATATATATATATATATTGTTCTCCTCACATTTGAGAGACAAGCAAAACAGGACTACTTTTCTTTACCAAGGCTTAGTTAAATCATAGCAAATGGCAAAATGGCTTTTCTGCTCTGCTCCTATCCCAGAATGCAAGCAAAACCAGGGTACCAGAAGAAAAAAATCAATCTTTAGCTAAATCAGTTTGGGTCATTGGAGACCCTAGAAGGGAAAATCATGAAGTCCCCAGCGAAAGACCCAGGTAAGAGGCAATTTCTTACTTCCCTAGGTATTTTGGGAGGTGCTCATAGTCAAGTGCAGCTCCATGGGGTGTAGCTTGCTCTGAATGTCACCCAGGTTTTGGCCTCAGGCACTTTATTCCCCCACATATTTTGGATTCACTATGAAACTCACATTCGCAGCCCTGTCCACTTCCATAAGCTTCATTCTGCTGCCTGAGACTGCCTCTGCTTGTCAGATTTTAATTCCTTTGTCAGAAGATAATTATGGCTCTTTCACCACTCTGTCTGCTCTCTGGGCTTTTTATCTCAGATCCAGCTCTCGGTTCTCTCCTTACGAGAGACTCAGGAACTCTCAAAAACTGTCCTGCCAGTTCCTCAGCCTGGCTCATTCACAAGTACCTGCAGCTGTTCCCTGGTTTGGGGGTTTTGGTTAAAAATGCATCACTTAGATCTCTCATTTTTATAAAGAACGCAGCGCTGAGATTTCTATCCTAGGATTCGTAGTTAACTTCCTTTGCCTGAGGCAAGTGAGAACTGTAATACCACCAAGTGCTTCACAACCAGCCTGTGCCAGGAGCATGACTACCTTCTGGCTGCCCTCTTTTTTGTGACACCTACACAGTGAGGCATTGTTTAAAACCTTTGTTATCACCCTTGATGTATCGAGGAGGCTTCTTGCTAGTGCAGCTTTCTACTGAGCCATCCTTCTGCTCAGGGACTTTGCCATTTACTCCCAGTTACCAGTGCTGTTTAGCAATCAGAAAGTCAAGGGGCTGGACAAATGCAGCCTTTTCCAGTGCCCGTGATCTGTTCACCTTTAATAACTTGAGTCATTGTATGATGATAACAAGCCCAAGCGTCCACCCATTTCAGAAGGTCATCCAGAGGCTTGCCTTCACTTCAGAAGCCCTGCTCTCTTCCTTGCTGCCTTTTCTTCCAAGCTCATATATAGCTTCTAACAAAACCTGCCTTCACTGTGAGTTGTCTGTGTCAGCCTTCAAAGTCTGGAACAGTGAGTGGGACTTGGGTCTTCAACATCTTTATGTTTGTATGTAATTACCACCATGAAAAAATGTTTCTATTAAAAATATATATATATCTACACACCATAACCATTCAGTCCCATATCTCCAAAAAGCTATCTCTTATAAATACTATAACCTTTTCAAAACTATTGACTTCAGATTTGATCCAGAGACATGCCAGGAAACTCAGCTATTTCTATCTTATAACCACATTTGACCACCAGTTCTACTTCTCCTTAGTTACAAGTGACCACATTTTAAAATAGCAAGAAACAATACCGTTAATACATTTGAGGTACTTAATCAGGCCACAGGAGCTCTGCTTTCTTGGAAGAAGGCTGCTTGCTGAAGAGCATCCTTTTCAGAACTGAAAGCCACAGGACTTCTTTTATGCACCGGAAAGCAGGATGCAGCAAGCCAGATAGGTAAATGCAGCACACAGCCAGCTCAAACAGCGGAGAAACTCCAAAATGTTTAGCACTGCCACCTCCCTAAGCAGAAATGTGGCCCGAATGCCCCCAAAATACAGTTCAGCAAAGTTCTTTCCCTGTTTTGCTTTTTATTGATCCCAGAGTAATTGAAAGCTGACATTTGGGTCCTGGCCAGCCCTGGCTCCGTTTGCCATCCCTCGCAGAGCGTGCACAGCTAGAGACAAGCCAAGCACGCAGGATCCTTATTTTCCCAGAAATTCCCCTCGTTGTGCACAGCTCCAAAAGGAGCCTTTCCACCTCTTCCCTGGGGCAAAAGCTTTCAGGCTCTAACCGGTGACTAAGACACACGAGCCATCTCTTTTCAGCTCCATCAAGGTCCCTCCTTCCCCACGCAGGACAGGTTGCTGTTGAATTCTGCAAAACCTGCTCTTCCCGCGGGACCGGGCTCCGTGCCTCCCTGCCCTCCCGGTGCTTGCTGGCTGGGCCGCTTGCTCCCAGCGCTCTGCCTGGGAAGACCAGCTGTTTCGCAGCCGGGAAAAGGCACACGCAGCCCGGATTGAGCGAGAGCTGCAGCCAGGAGAGCTAAAGGATTTCTATTTCAGCCTCTTGGCCTGGTGCTAACCCATAGGTTTGTTCTCAGCTGTTTGTTTTCCTATATTTTACATAGGAATGTATGCCTAGAATTCTATTATTCTGTTCAAAGCCAAAGCGTTTATGACATTTTATTGCTTATACCGCAGAGCAATAGTGCACAAGCTAAGAGCATCTCCCTGTTGCTCACCACATAGGACACATCACCTTCTCTTCCCGCCTTCCACGCTGAACATACGTTATTGCTCGCTTTTAAAAATTCCACTTTTATTGAGGTTTACTGCCGCCTGATGGGTCCTCTGCTCATTGAGAAGCAAGCCACCATCAAGTCTTACTTCTTTTTGTCCTCTGCTTCTACAATTAACCAAACTTGGTGGCCAAAGCCTGTGTTGTATACAAAGCACCTGCATCTCATCGAATAGGAAGCAGCAGCTTCCTAGCTGGAATGCTAGCACCTGCCTCTTGAAGCTCAGTAATCCCACTAATTGGCTCCTCCTCTCCATTTTGCCTCTAAACACATATTCTGAAGGGTGAAAAGAAGTGCTGCCACCTGCTACCACTTCTTTGCATGATTCCCAGTGGATTACTTCTACATATTTATCCCGGGCAGAGAAGCTGTTACCCCTCCGGGTTTATTCCCCACAAGTGCCGCATAATGGGCTCCATCCTTGCGGGAGGGACACGTGTGGGTCCTGGAGCTGCTGCCCGCACGGCCCCGCAGCTGCTGGCACGCTGGGGACTTGAGAAGCCTTTAATTATCCCCCTTTCAGCGCATCAGGCGAATGCTGCCTCTGAGCACATAATGTATTATTTTAGTAGGCTGCCGCAAGAGATCGCTTGGAAATATAACTTAATTCATGAGCTGACATAGGTGTATGCTATTTATATTATAACTTACAGCTTTCATAATGTTGGCCCGGTCCCCAGTATTTGGGAGCTCATCTGCAGTTTGCTTTCTGTGAGTGCTTGCAGTCCCCAGGAGTGTCCGTGTTACTGGTTATGCAAATAAAAAACATATATGCATATTCTTCAGAAATTTCAAATACCACATAGAACCTTTTAAATGAAAAGGTGTGGACTCATCAGATGTGTCCATAGGGGAGAAAGAATAGAGAATAGAAAATAAACCCCATCAATCATAAAATGTTTGGTTTTAAGCAAAATTTCTGAGGGACTTAGTGTCCCTTCATCACAGCTAAAGTCACACATTTATGTTATCCAAGTACAATAGACAGCTCTCAAGTTAGTTTCTTAACAATAAATGCTGCTGGCGAAACAGCTACTGATAATTCTGGTACCAAAACGCAGACTGATGTTATCTACAGGCACTGGCAGTCCTCACTGCTCCGGGCAATTGCTTTCGCTTGAATTTAGATATTACCCTCTTACTTCCAAACCGAACACAAATAACATTTTAGCTATCAAAGTGAGTTTCAAGGCAAAACAAGGAACTCATTAAGAGCCATTAGCATAAGCATTTGTAAGGTTTCTTGGGCTTCTGCCTGTTCAGCTTTGCCTTCTTTGGTGCTCAGCCACCAGCAAACTGCTGAATAAGGTGTCTACCAAGGTCCTCCTCTGCGGGATGCTGCATGGACTGGAGCAACCCGAGCAGGGCATGGAATGCAGCAATGAAGCACTGCACCAAGACAAGGAAAGACACCTACCTAAATAGAAACAGACTTATGCACAAGATAGAAACCTCAATTATGCACAAGAGAGAAGATTCTCAAAAGTGTCACTGGCATAGTCGCTTGAAGTTGACTCAGAAAATGTGGTTTGGCACCTGCAGAACCCTACCACTTCTCAGCTCCTGAATATCTTATCCAAATCTCTACTTTCTTCTCTGCCTCCAGGAGAATACAAAATGCTTTTTAATACAGTAGCTGTTACTACTAAAACCAGTCCGGAAATCATCCCTTCATGCATATTTAAGAACATCACGCCTGTGCATCTGCTGTAGATAGGAACCTTACTTTTTCAAAAAAATCTATTTTAAAAATAATCAGCATTTGCAAAACCCGTTTCCCCTCTAGAACAGACTCCCTAATAAACTCAAACCATTAAACGCCCCAAGCTAGTTTATCATCTCTTTTCCATGACCTTCATCTAACTTCAGCTTTCACACCCAGAGTAGGAGTGAGTTATTTTGATTAATGATGATTACTTCTTTGTCAGACCAGTAAATCAACTAAAATAAGAAACTCATACCTTGAAAGATTTAGAGGAGTCGCTGCCAAGTATTTTTATAAGGTCTTTATTCACTCTCCGTTGTGTGCACTACTCTCAAATGTGCCACAACAAAATCCCTTGCACTATTAATTCCTCTGCCCCCTTTTGCAAACATTGCATTTTTCCTGTGTTTTCAGTGGAGCAGCTACATTAATATAGCTGTAGGACTGGCTTCTTTTCTTGTTTGTGCAGAGTCATCACTGATCATATGAGTAATGTAAGCGCAGCAGTGAGATTTGGGTCTGCTAATAATTTTGGATTTGACAGGGAGTGTTGCATCAACAAGATAAGTGAGGAGAGCAGAGTTATTGTATGCAACATTTCACTGTAAGCATTATTTTAAAGCCCTTTTAAAGCCCCTCCTGTGTTTTGGGCAGTAAGAGCTCGCTCCTCCTCTCAGGTCCATATAAAAGATTAGGATGCATTTGGACAAGGTTTGGCAAGGAACTGTCCATGGGGCCCTGATGGCAGAGCAGGTCCGCAAGTTGGCTGCAAGGACAATGTCTACTGATTGCAACGAAGCTTTGAAGCTTCACCTTCATTTCCAAGTTTAAACCAAGCAGTCAGGAAGAATTTGGCTTCTCCTGCTGCACCAGCTTTAACGGGACAGCAATGCGGTAGAGAGGGAACCCAACAAAGAAAAGCCAGGGGAAGTAAATGCCTACAGAGCAGCAATTATTTTGATTTAGGACCCCTTCACCAAGTAGGAGAATTAGGGGAGGAAGATATCACAGCATTTTCCAGATAGCCTTTTCACTTCACCTATTAATAAAGAAAGGGCTCCAATGAATCCTGCCCAGGGAGCAGAGAGCCTGGAGCTGGAGGAGTCTGGTCCAGCTCACACCCAGCAGTGTCACAGCTGTGGAAGAGGCAACCAGCCACGTGGAAAAATTATAATTACGCCTTCAATTCCATGCATTCAGATGAGTAACAGCATCACCGCCACAGCTTTTTTACAGCAGCTCAAGTGCATTACTCATAAGGTTTTTTTTTTAAGAAGTCTGTAATCACGGGAACTGCTTCCTTTATAATATTTTTAACCACACGGGAAGAATCTGAAGGCCACTTCAGCTCCCGTTTCAGACCGGATGCCATTTGTGTGAATGCAACTTTGCATGCTGAAAGAATTATATCAGGAAAATGCAGAGAGGCTTAATTTCGAAAATATTCCCCAGATTTGGCTTACATTTGAAGAATTTCATCTGAATGAATTCAAAACAACTCTGAAGCCGCTTGCTTTGGAACCGCAGCCCTCAACAAAGATGTGAGGCTGGTACACCTGTCCTGGGAAACGTCCCTCTTCTTCCAAAGGTCCCTTTTCGGTCTTTTGGCTTTCAAAGCTGTCACAGAGGGTAGGGATGGGGCACGTCGGCAGCGATGTTCCTGCAGCACTGAGCGAGCATTAACAGCTGAATCTCCTGCCAGCTTCTCGGGAACAAGCCGAAACATCTCAGATACACCTTTGATGCCCGTGGTTCTACAGATGCGAGGTCTCACAGGTCACTCCTCGCAGCTGTATTTGAGCATGGTGATGAGGACCATGGGGGTTTGCCATGGACGGGAAAGGGGATGGCAAGCAGCAGAAGCACCATGCTCAGAAGCACCTCTTGGAAAGGGGTTTCTGCCCACTGCTTCCTAACCGAGGGTGCAAGAGAAGTTTGCAGTAAAGCACCAACGACGCCAAGATCAGGATCTGCACCTTAAGCATGACTTAAATAGAGCCGAGCATTCACTGCAGAGGAGGCTATGAATTTCATGCCTTTTTTTTTTTTTTTAACAGGCAGCTAGTAAAAAATGAAGCCACTGTGTTCTGTAAAAGCAATGTCAGATGAGAATGTTGTTTTCATGTAAAATCTTGGTGGTGTTTGCCAATATAAGACAAGCATCAGCCACAGATGTTAGTTAAGGACATCTTAATGTTGTGCTCGCTGTGCATTCTGCAGCCTAATTACACTGCCTTCATTATTAATAATGTACAAACTGGGGAGTAATAGATTAAGACAGTTTTCATTATTTTATTTGGGTCATTTGCAAGGTAAGACAAAATCAGACAGCTAAAAAAAAACCAAACAAACATCCTTAGATGAGCAAAGACTGTTAAAAACATGAAAAAGAGAGAAAAAGAGAAACAGACCTTCTTCTAACTACCATTATGCCAAAAATAATGGAGACTGACATCATTTGGAAGGGAAAATGAAACAATTGGGGAATGTTAAGTAAGGCACACATCATGCAGTGATTTTGAATTCCTCTACGTAGAAAGACCGAGCAAACAGAGGTGATGCATGCTCAGCCTCTGGCAGCCTGCAGCCAGAGAGGGAAGGTCACACTTGAAAGTGCAGCAGAAGCTACCCTGAAGTCAGCTGGAGCAAAATTTCAAATGGGGCAGCACACCCTGGCTTAGGNTGTTTGTAGCTTTCTTTTTTTTTAAGCTGGAAAATTAAGAGATCTTGACTTCCCCCAGGCTACCTTGCTCTGTGTCTGCTACTTTTACAAATGTGCTTGCTTCTACCTGTTAACCTAGCTGCTAGGATATTATAAGATATATCAGAGTCCTAAAGCAAATGTCTTTTTAAACCACTGCAGGAAAAAATGGAGATTGCAACAATATTTCAAAAAGAAAACCTTAGTTTTTTGGCTTTCACATAGCATACTTATTCTCTTTCCCTAAAGCCACTTCTATGGAGATTTCTCATGCATAAATAAGCATTAACCGCTAATTCACAGGCAGTGCAAAAAGTATTATTTTAAGAAGAAACAAGAAAGACGGCCACTGGGCTTACATACATCACCAGCCACTTGTACAGGACTATCGTTACTTTTTGCATATTAGGGAACGGCAGCAAGAAATCACGCTAGAGTGCTCCAAACACCAGCCTGCCTCCCTTTTGCCAGCCAAACCCTCCCAAACCACAGACTCAAACAGCAACAAGACGACGCAAAAAGAGGCAATGTATCAGCACAAAGAGGTTGAGCACTCAGACCCCATCGCTTGTTATTTTATCTTGCTTAATCGCTCCATGGTCTTGCTCTAAAAAAGCACCTTCAGCAACCAGAAGGTGCTGCATGCACTCTCATGCCAATAGGGATAATTTTAAAGATGGCTCGCAACAGACCCCATTTATAAGGGATAGTTAAATGCTTATGTTATTAGAGAACAATTAAAAAGCATTAGGCTCTGAAGCACCCCAGGCTGCTCTGGGGTGCAGGATGGAGTCATCCAGCTCTTCCTCAGCATCTCCCCCCAGCACACCAGCCCCGCTCACCGTGCGCTGTCAGCGGTGCAGTTCATCCTCTGCAATCCATACCATGGCTTTTGCTGTAAATTTGCACCTTACCGGGCACCAACTTTTGTATGCATTAATTTGTAAGGTCTTAATTAACATGGTTGCTCTGCCCTGCCTCTCATTCCAGGTTTCAGTGGTTTCACCTTTCATAGCAGTAACATCGTGTGTTCCCGCAAAGGACAGCCAATATCTTTGAAAGGTCTGGTAATCTCTCTATGTGAGCTCTTTATTTACGTGGGAAACATATTCAGAGCCTCCATTTTTAGAGGTGTGAGTGCTGTGTGCTTGAAATCTAATAAAAGTTTGAGCTGGGTGACTGAGCAGCAAATTATTGGATTTTCCATAAGAGCCAGGCTCTGCACACCAGCGAGGAGGTTAAGCAGAAAGAGCAGGTCACCAACTATCAACCTTCAACAAAAGAGTTAATTAAATTCAAATATCAACAGAAAAAAATAAATCATGTTTTGCTTATAATGAAAAATTTCATGTAACATTTAACTCGCAAAAAGAGCGGCTGATTCCATTTACGTTAATATTAAACTAGCATAGTTTTGCTTTTCACTTAATCACCAAGCAACCAAGTAACCAGAAGAACGCAGGCTATTCAGCAGTAATCCCACAAACATGTCTGGGGCTGAATTCTGACACTGCACCATTAAAATCCATGGAGATTTTCCTGAGAGTCCCCTGACAGAAGAGTCAAGGATGTACGAACTGACGTACGATTACTTGTTAATTGGTCCCAACCCCATTCATGGTTCCAGTCCCGCTCAAAGACTTTTAATTCATGGAAGAGTTGGGCAGAAATGATAGCACCAATTATTGCTAAGAGGTACACCAAGGTGCATTACTTGATATTTATTAACAGCATCTTTTAAAGCACTTTCCATCCTAAGGATCCCCAAGCTTTTACACACATTAATTAATGAAATGTCTCACACTATCACCGTGAAGTAGGCAAATATTATTCCCAACTCACAGATAAATGAGGAAGATGGGAATTAAATTACATCCTTAAATTCACACAATGGGTAAAAGACACCTTTTCCCAACAGGGGAAACAGAAAAGTGACGATGGGGTCTTGCAACCAGCATATCCATTGCCTTGCTCTGAAAATTTGAGAGCAAAGAAAATCTAGGGAGTTTGCCAAATCCCTGTGCAAGTGAAATCAGAGAGTTCACATGGTGAGTGCTTTCATTACAGAGCAGCTTCACCTGTGGCCTGGAAGGAGTTAAAGTACAAGGGACTGCAACATCTGGACAAGCTCTGCTGCCAGGGTTAACTTCCATGGCTGTTTTGAATATTTTTGCCTCTTTCCAGTATCAATAGCAGGCCAGCATTCTCTTCTAAAAAACAGCTCTTCTATTAGCATGTGCTTTCAGAAACAAGAGAGCTTTTGCTTGCAAAATTAGCTCGCTATCCAGCATCCGAGGCACAAATCTGGAGAAGCAACCTCATTTTATCAAGCAAGCGCTCCGAGCAACTGTTGATCCATGGGGAAAGAATGCAAACGCACTATCTCGCAGAGCCATTAAGTATTTATCAGCCTTTCGGAGACACAGATACAAACGTGCACGCCCCAGGTGGGCTCAGCCTTGCCGCCACAAGCCTGCAGCTCCGGCTCAGAGGGAATCGCTTGGGGATGGAGCTCACGGGCTTCCCAGTGCCTTATTACCATGGTGCAGCACTGACAGAGCTTGCTTCGGGGGTGAGCAGGGGCTGCTCGCTTGCAGCAGAGCCCAGGCAAAAGGAAACGCAGGGAGCGGGCTCGATGCAGCCAGGCAAGCGCCCCGAGTTCTGGGGGAGCCCAGCTCCCAGAGGAACGGACCCATCCCACCTCCCCGTACCACGGGGCGCAGCAGGACCACCTCGGCACGGACACTAGCACACGCCGTGCAGCCCAAACGTCTGCAGCCTGCTTTACGCCAGCTCCATCCACGCACGTCTCGAGGCAGATAAGGACGAGGACGCCTTATCACCGAGCGCTGTCCCCCTCTTATCTCCGCATTTCCACAGGCTTCTCACACCCAACTACCGAGTGGCATTTGGAGAGAATAAAACATGTTTTTCCCGAGTTTTCATTTCCTTGACTCATTCAGCAAACAGAAAGCCAGACAGGATTTTCTGTTTCATTTGTTTGCTGCACAATTGGTGTTTTCTCTGCTTATTAGCTGAAAATCTGCATTGCTGATAAACCGCTGTGATAGCAGATACACTCTAGCCTCCCTAATTGCTCCTTCCACATTTATGAGGATACTTTTCATTTATCTCTCATGAACTCTAATTAAAGCTTGCAGAGGTTTTACACACACACACTCATGCGTGCACCCCCCGATCATGAATATACATCACTTTTTAAGTGACACAAAATTGCCATCATCTTTTCTTCTGCATTTAACAGGTCTCTGCAGTTGAAAAGCTCTGTCTTGGGCCAGCTGCTCAGAGGTGGGAGAGCATTTGGTGAGTGAAGGGGTTGAGTAAATTGGGATTTTGGAATTTTCTGGGCATGAGCTTGATTTGCAATACCTGCTGTCTGCAGGAATCTTGGCTTCTTTGCAAACTTTCTCTTTTAACCAGTCTTGGTTCCCCGTGACTTAAAAAAAGGCATCTACATTGCTCAAGTGCTATACTCTTTTATAGACACACACATATATATATTGTTCTCACTGAAGCACGGTGCTGGGTTGCTACACAACATCCAGCTTCGACCTCTCCCCTGGCATGACCTCCACACAACGACAAAAACATAAAAGTCAATACTAATTTATAAGCAATTAATTGAAAAACAGACCTGTGGAGAATCTCAGTCCTGCACCCTTTAAACACAAGGTTATATCTTCCTGTTTGTAGAAGGGATTTTGTTTTTGTTTGGTTGTTTGGTTGGTTGGTTGGTTTTTTTTGAGTCTTCTGCTCTTGGAGGGTTGCAAATATTGAAAGTATCTCTGAGCTTTCAACCCAGTAATATCAAACCTAACTCTGAATAATGAGCATTTTCCAGTATCAAAGGAGAGCAAAATAATAGAGAGGGAATGATATCAGAGCCTGCCCAATGCCACTGCACTGAAGCATCTTTTACCTAATGCATTACTAACAGCTCCAGTCTTGCAGCACTTGGGTGATGGCAAATGTAATATTGCTTTTCAGTGCTGTTACCCAGCAATATAAATATTTTCTCACAGTGATTGCAGGCAAGAGAATCCATCCATTGCATAGCAATAACATGGAGAATGCAAGAAGCAAATGAAAGCCAAGTCCCTGCCTCATGGTCCCAAGCAGAAACCTTAGTGAGAGCTTATCCAAATGTCAAAGAAATAAATCTGTGCCCAATTCACAGAACAGACGTGCAGAAAGAGAAGAGTTAATTGTAGGGTGGGATCACATTGCCAGTGGCCACTCTTTGATTCCCAGTCCCTTTGCAACACAGCAGACTTTTCTCTGCTATTTTTCATCTTTGCACCCCATTCGAAAAATCTAACACTTGCTGGCTCTCTTGCAGGATTCCTCCCCAATTTGCATATTCTGCAGCACCGGAGCAAACCATATTGAGAGCTGCACCATGTACTGCCCTGAGGGGCAAGAAACAAATTGAGACACAGCACCACAATGAAGGGATGGCAACAGCCTCAGCAGCCCAAGCATCTGTGCATGGTAGACCAGCTGAATTTAGATTCCCTCCATGATGCAGACGGTCATGTTTGGTACAGATAAGGATTTAACAAATTCAAAATGTCTTTTTTCTCCAGTCCCAAGGGAGGACGGGAGTGGAGGCTGGCCAGGGTACAGCGGTGGCTAAATGACCACAGTGCCCCTGGGCTGACAATCCTGCCGATGAAAAACGTGCAGCCACAACTGTTCTTACTCAGTGCCCGCGCACCAGGCTGATCACACAGATTGGGGTCAGCAAGAGTAAAACGCTGGGTGGGCTCGCTGCAGGCAGCATCACGCCTGAAGCTATAGACTTAGGCATCTCAAGGTACCCAAATATTAAAGGAGTTGGCCTTGTTGTAAAGCTTTCCAACTGATTTTGCATCACAATTCTGTAAAACGCCACATAAAGCAGGCACCTAGCAGTGAATCGCACAAATAGCTGGTGACTCTTACTTTGCCTGCTTTAAAACTTCAAACAAATGCAACCAGACATCCATTTGCAAATTTCCCAGATATAAACACTCAGAGAAATACTACTTCAAATACTCTTCAAATCTGGATTAGCTTTTGGCAAAAGACACGTGAGAGGTTGGTATGAACCATACATGGCTTTTGGCCTCCTCAGACACGCAGCAGGAGCTGCACAAACCCTGTCTTTTCCTCCATTCATATAGAATCACAGAATCACAGAATATCCCGAGTTGGAAGGGACCCATAAGGATCATCGAGTCCAACTCCTGGCACCGCACAGGTCTACCCAAAATTTTAGACCATGTGACTAAGTGCACAGTCCAAACGCCTCTTAAATTCAGACAGGCTTGGTGCAGTGACTACTTCACTGGGGAGCCTGTTCCAGTGTGCAACCACCCTCTCAGTGAAGAACCTCTTCCTAATGTCCAACCTAAACCTCCCCTGCCTCAGCTTGACACCATTGCCGCGGGTTCTATCACTGGGGATTAAGGAGAATAGGTCGGCGCCTGGAATATGCTGGAAGGAAACCTCCTCTCATTTTGGAAAGTCTCTCCCTTCCACTAAAACAGAAGGACAGAGAAAATCAGCCTTAAGAAAGCAAACCCGCACAAATCAATAAATTACAGGCAGTTAAAAACAAGTGATGAATAATAAGCAAAGCCAAGGTGTGACGTTCAAAGGGATCACATCTCCTACCAAGTCTCACCATTTGCGGGTAACTAATGATGTGCGGAGTTGTGTTGGCAAAGGCAGCAGCATCCACGTTACTGCGCACCCACTATTTCAAGGATACCTTTGATCTCCCTTCATTATACAGCACATCATTCTCCTAATAGATTGAGCTAACAGAAGCAATCCACAAATCAATTTTTCCCCTCGCAGACCATGAAAAGAGGCTGGGGGTTGTCAGGTACACGTTTAGGGAAAGGCGCCACGGACCAGGCTCGTGTAACACATGCTAATGATGCCATTAGAGACAACACGGGCCTTGATGAAGCTTGCTAGATGCCGCGTTTTATCTTCTCCTTCAAGAGAAGTGGGAGTCCTTTGTGCTCCCGTTCAGGCTAGCCCTAGCATGATCATTAGAAGATGGGCTGCTGGCTTGGAAGGGGCTCAGAAGATTTCTGCTTATGGAAATGGGATGACAAGATTAATTTAAAAAATACAGCGTGTGGAACAGCAGGTTTATTTTTCACTTTCCCCTATCCTGATTTTATCTGATGCTTTTTTCCAAGCTGAACCTGCTTACAAACTGTGAACATTGACATGCATGAACACCAGTTTAAAATTGTATTTTATATTATTCCATAGAGGAGAAGTAATGTCATATCTACTTCTGCATCCCCTAAAACACATCAGTGTGGCTACGGTGCTTTCAGAACTCAAACAGTTCAGGTTTATTGAAACAAAGGGTAAATCCTCCCTTCCCTTTTCTTCCTGTAGATACTAATACGACCCACTCACATGAAAATAAAGGTCACGGTGTTTTGTTCCTAAAGCTTGGTCTGCTACAAGTCTGAAGAGCAGATGGTGGAAAGCATTTAACTAGCAAGCAAAATATTGCAACAACACAGTCGGTTTTGTACAACAGGCCTCTGTAGAAAATGAGAATTATTTTTAAAGGTCAGTTGATGCAATAGCACTACTGCTACTCATCTTGCAGCTACCATCACCACTGTGTCAGTAACAGCCTATCTCGGAGAGACAACAGAGACCACTGAAGAAAAGAGTATAATTTAAAAGAGCTCAAGAAATTATGTTTTTTCTGGGTGAGAAAAGAAATGGAGGTTAATATTAAAAAAAACAGCCGGCGGGATATTGAATGGTTAGAAGTCAGTCATACCAAGGAGGTTTTTCCTTTTCGCAAAAACTGAAAGACTCCCTCTTACCTTAAATGATTTATTTTATAGGAACCCAATGTCAAAGTTCAAGGGCTCATGGTGGTGACAACTCAAATATTTTCCAAAGAAAAATAGGGCGAAATCCTCTACCCAAATTGGCACCAACTTCCAGCAATATCTACACACCAACACTTGCTAAGGGTCTGTCCCACTAGTTATTGAAAGCTATGCCATTTTATTCTAAGTGTTAGAACACCAGATTTTAAATGAAAAAACTTCCAACTGTAAATGAAAAGGTTCTTCCCGCTAAAATTTTGGGGCAACACCCGTACTATTCTGTTAACAAATTCGGCTAGCAGTACCGCCTGGTTTATTTTCTTTCTTTACCTAAGAATGCAGTGAACCCCTCAGCAGGGATGCAGTCAAATATCTCTACATCCTCACGCTCACTGAATCATGCCTAGTCCATGACCGAAATCCAATTAAATCTAAGCCAGCTGCTCCACATTAGGCTAATCCTATCTTAACTCATCATTCGGTATGTCCACATCTGAAAAGTCCGATCCAAACCAAAAGATTGTATCTATGACTATTTATTCCTTCTGCAGCAATGCCTAAGTGGGCCCCGATGATAATCACACACCGTTGTAAAAGGAAATGAGTGAAAAGATGGTATTTCTCCCAAAGAACTTAAAATGCACTTGAAGTCATTTCAACACTTTATGGAAGTAACTAAATGTTCAGAACTTCCTGAAAGCTTGGCTTTTAAGGTCAGGCATCCGGGAATAAAAAATAGTCTGTTTTTTTTTTAAACACATGTACTTTCCTATAAGGAAGAATATTAACCTACTGTAGGCTGATGCTGGTGCCTGGATGCACCTTTTCAATTCATTAGACAAATTGCTTCAGCAAACCACTAGATTAGATCTGATGCCTGTGACGCGGCCGTTAGATGTTGTGCACCTTCTGCTCCACGCCAGGCACATCTCTCACAACAGCAATTAGAAACAGAAAGTAAAAGAAAAAAACAACAGTAATTTAGGCATAGCTGGAGGAAGATTTAAAGTTGGGAGGTATAATGGATTCCAGTCACGTGTCTCTCAGAAGCAATAAATCCTGCTGAGGAAAACGTCGGAGGGAAAAACACTGCTCAGCTATAAAATTCCACCTCTGCGGATTACAAAACACCACGCACAGAGCAAACATCCTTTCCAGGCATAATAGGACTGTCAGAAGTGATTGACAGCAATGACAATCTATCATAGAAGGCCGTACCCGTGTGATAGCATCCTGCACGGGGCCGGCTGGCAGAAATGAAATTGTTTATTCATCCCTACACTATGCGTAGGATGGAACATGTCATAGAGTGTAAATGCACCTTTCCTCCCAATCTGCTTTTACACACCAGCATTATCTCAGCACAGCTTTTAGTTCATGTAGCACTACTCCGATTTCCCCCTGGATTTCTCCCCTCTCATGCCCGTTATGCAGACTACACATGGAGCGTGCTGAAGGAACGCAATGACTTGACACCTCCAGGGTGACGCTGCCAAAATCCTGACACAAACAAGAGAAAGGAGCAATCTGGAGGCAAAGCTCCAGCTCTCACTGGGAGTGAGGGCAATGCTCCCTGGCTGGCAGCGAGCAATCCCTCCTGCGGGCTATTTTCAAGATGAGAAAACCCTACCCAGGATGGATGGAGACCTTCAGGGTCAAGATCCCTGCAGACTGCAATGACTTTCATTAAATTCCTGTCTTCCCTGGGCAGAATCTGAGCTGACAGCCTCCACCGAGCTTATTACCTGTCCCCAAATGCTGCTTAATGCTGCTGGAGGAACCTCTCCTGATGAGCTCTACGCTCATCTTGGCCGTACTGCTCCTGTTGACATCAATGACATTATGTAGGATGAGTGCGAAACATTCAAGGTAGTGCCCCATCCTCCATGTGAGAATGCCCTGCTGCATACGGGAGGAGATGGTTTTCTGCAGGGGCTGTTTCTCTATTCTGTGTTTACCACCAGATGATCTCCAAGTTGACAAAACAGACAGGGGATGAGGTTCTTCCAAGAGTCCAAAATAGAAATAAGTATGGTCTGATGAGGGGACGGGGCTGACGCTCAGGAGAATGGAGCCCAAGTTCTGGCTCTGAGATAACACAGCTGTAAAACCTCGAGCAAACTCCCTACAGCTCTGCTGCGGTTCCTCTGCTCCACACCGAGGAGCATCCTTCTGTTTTGTCTCCTCGTCGCCACAGATGGATGCCCACAGTCCCCAGCACAGCCCCATCGAAAATTACTCCAAGCATTTTTCCAAAGTGAAAGACTAATGACCATTGATCGGTTGTGTGATTCACTTATAAACAAAAAAGTACCCAAGAGCAAAGCTAGATCCCTGGTGGTTCTGAAGCTTTTGCTTCAACCGCATCTCCTGGGCTGCTGGTGTCCAGGCAGAGTTACAAAATTTGCACAGTCCTGTCTGGTTTGGTGCCCATCCTCATGGGCTGGGAAGGGCTGAGATCAGGGGAAAGGAAAGGAAATAACTGCGCTGGTGGCAGTTTTTCTTCCTTTGGACTTTGAGCCACAGGGTGCTCTGCAGCCGCGACGAGCACACACTGTGTGTGCATACACCGGTGTGATGCTTCTGTTCAGGCAGCTTGCTGCCAGCCTTGTGTTCCTTCCATTCCTTGGGAGATTTATTTTTTTGTTTTGTTTTGTTTTGTACCCGATGTTGTCACCTGTTCAGTTCCATCCTTTTGCTCATCATTGCCACTTCCCAACTTGTCATCCTTCCAACTCCAAAATCCCAGGCACAAAAAGGCCCTGTCCTGCCTGGGAGAGACCCAGGGGCATCACAAGGATGCCAGGGCACTTGACATTTCCCACTGTTGTTGGCATTTCCTTCATCAGTCACCCAGGCAGTGCTTTATATGCATTCAGGACAGCCAATAAGTAGTAAAGGAATTCTCAGGTGCTAAAAAAAGAATTCCTGCGTAAGGAATTCTTCCATAGGCATTTTTTGCCCCATATTTATAGCATCTGCCTGCTCTCACGCCTGACTCCCCAAAGGTATTCCCACCTGCAAGCACAGGCTGTGCGCGCAAATCCAAATGCACAGTTTAACCCTTCATCTTCTCCATGTCCTTGCAGCAACACCCAACCAGTGATTTGGGAAAAAACGGAATGACTTGGCTAAAGACGCACAGAAGTGAGGTGAGCACTGTAGCCTGCAAAGCCTGGGTGGACATCTGCTAGGGTGGCATCTCTGCCTCTGGTTTTTGGGAGCATCTGGCTCTCTCGTCCATCTGTCCCACTGGACTGTGAGCACTGAGTATCCTAAAACTTCAGCACATCTAAACACATTTCCCCCAGTCCACATGCAAGAATACCCAATGTTAAAATACATATGTCACTAACACCAGGGATTCCCAGCTCACTTCTCACATGCAACAAAAGCCCTATTAGCTAAAGTAATTAGGACCAAAGGGCTTTGAAAGTGAGAGAAACAGATAAGATAACCACCAGGCTCCACCTGGGAGAATATGGGAATAAAACATGAAAATGTGTGGCTTTCTCTGTTTGCATTTTCCATTTAGGCACTTGCAAAGAGCTGGCAGCAAGTCACAGGAAACCGAGCCCTGGGGACCATCTGGTTAGCGGAGGTGTGGGTAATCACGGTGATGCTATCAGCACCGACCCGGGCTGGTACCCACAATGGCAAACTGGGGTTAGGGTGGAATAGTGATCAGGAAAAGCCCTGGGTAAGATTATTTTGCACACAGCAAAGCTAATCCTTACAGGAATAACTTCCTCTGCTTTTATTTTCTTGTTAGGCTTCTAATGAGAGTCAATGGGCACAAGCTGCTATATGGGCAAAATCAACCAGATATTCAGAAAAAAAAAAAAATCCCCCATGAAAGGCGCCCAGCAGTGGAGCTCTCCCACCCTTGGAGAGCTGTGAGTGCAGGGACAGTGTGAGCCCTGCTTTGCTGGGGCAGATTGGAGGGCTGGCCACCCTGCTTCCCCACCAGCCCTCCAGTGCAAGCTGCCCTTTTCCATCTAGGCTTTGCAAATAAAGACTACAGGGGAACGTTAAAAAAATAAATATATATAAAATAAATAGATACTTCAGATTTTTTTTTTTATAGTTTGAAGGAACCACTCTAACACAGTAAAACTTACAGAGCGAGAGATTTTGTGTAGAAGCAGCAAAGACACAAAGCAACATCTGCACAAGATTTCATGACTTTTAACTGACATTTTGGAGCTGGGTTAAACCAACAGTTCAGCTGTGTGTCCAGCACTTCTAAAAGTGGCATCAGCACAGATGCTTTGTGGCAAAATGATTTTCTTTTGCTAGGGCTGATGCTGGATTCACATCCACAGGTATATCAAGCTCCAACCCTAAACTTAACACACGAGCCCATCACAAGCTGCTCTCTGCACTGAGATGGCCTTGCTGCAGCTGTGCATTTTGGAAGACAAAGTCAGTTTTAAACAAGTGTCAGGAACTAACGTTTTGCACTGCTAAAACCACCCCTAAAAATGAACTACTGCCTCCGGGTCTGTGAAACGTGCCTTCTGCGTGTGGTAACAGGTGGGAGTGCATAGATTTCATACCTGTGCATCCATTAAGAGGTGCCTCATCAGCATCATGGCACTTTTCAGAGATTCCTTCTCACTGGGCAGAAAGGCATCTTCGTCTTCGTCCAGTGTTTTTGACTTGTTCACGATAAAATGGGAGATCTGGTCGTTCAAGGAGTGCAGTGACTCCACAGCTGGGGAGACAGAGGAGAGCAGAAAGGGGATGAAACATGCCGGGGCAGCCCAGGCCATTTTCTCACTTTGAGATAGGGCAACGTGTGGATGGGAACAAAATGCACTTAAACATGTTGACACGGAAGAGTTAGTTGCAAATATTACTTTTCATAAATTCATCTGATATTAGCATTCACAAAACCCAGCTGAAGCTTCTGTTAAGAAACAAGCCTGTAAGCCTTCTCCCCTAAGATCTGACAAATCTAAAGAGCAGCATTGCATGGCCATGAAGAAAGCAAATTGCTCAAGGTCATTGCTAGAATAAAAATATGAAAAAAATTAGCCTCCCAGCTCAGAGACCTGCTCCTCACATGTGCTGGGACCCAGATCTTCAGACCACACAAAAGGCACAAACAGGTAAAAGTGGCTTTTTAATTATTAGCTAGGGTACCAGAGAGCAAGACCAATGACTACAATAGCATATATTTTATCTCTGCATGATTATCAGTGTTTGAAACCCTGTTAATCTTTAAAATTCTCCTCCATCGGGTCAAGCCTCAGGTATTCTGTATAGGATTCTGCTCCCATTTGTGTGAGAGCACATCAGAAATCAGAATCGCCATGGCTCATAGAAGTCCCCCAGCAATTTTACGCCCTTTACGATGCTGCAATTTATACAGGCTCTAATGATACAAACTAATGACAAAATTTATTTCTGCACAATGAAAACCTTTGCATTTCTACCAATTTGAAAAGTCTGTGACGCAATTTGCTTTTAAACCATCACAAGTTGTGAGCTTTCATCTTTACTATAGGGTCATTAAATAAATGAGGCTCAAATAATTCTCCAGAATATTTTCTTTCTGCTGGTGGCTCATGCAGTAAAAGCCCTTGATAAGCTTGCGGCTCCCAGCAACACGTCACTGCCACACGCTGAACCGTGCCTCAGCGGCACGTATTGCAGACCCTGCTCTGCTCAGGCTGTTTATGAATAAGGCAATGTGTTATTTAGGAGTCCCTGACAAACTGATTTCAAGAACACCAGGCAATTGAAATACACTCAACCTAGTTCTGTCCAAAGAAGATCTTACCACGAAATACAGAGTAGCAAAGATTAGCCAGAAACCATACTTATTAAGGAGCAAAGCTTCCCCAAACAGTCCGTAACAAAGAACAGGTATATCTGCAAAATGCAGGAGTGAAAGAACAGAATCATCCTTACCAAGAGTATTTACTTTGGATTTAAAAAAATATATTTATCTGTTCCTTACAAAGCCTTGGACAGAGCCTGTGGGGACTGGATTCTCCAGTTTTGGGGTATTCATATACCTGGCCACTTATGGAAAAAGCACTGGAGGCTTGATGGGTCCATTTTAAACTGTAACATCAATGGTATTCAAGACAAGGACTTTGGAATAGCTAATTGAATCGATCCTGGTGTTTACAAGATGCAATACGAGGGGCTCAGGCTCACGCACATGCACCATGCTTCTGGAAAAATGAGGAGGCTGCAGCCCAGAGCCTGGGCACTAGGACCACATTGTACCCAGATGCTGGGATTTTGGCTTTACAAAGCGCTCCCTCCAGGAAGGATAAATTCTGTGCCTTGCGCATCTGCACAAAAGCTCAATAGCAATCCTAGCATCCAAAAGGTGATGAAACCTATGGGGAAGACATGGGAATTTGGGTATTTCGAAGTGAAAGTTTTCTTAAACCTCAGTCAGCCCAGGATCTGCCTTTTGGAGTCTGCTGTGCATTTCTGTGGCAGACCGCTCCTGTAAGGGTGGGGGAAGACTGGTGCAGGGCTCCTGACCCAGGGCAACTGCTACTCCCATCCGCCCAGCACCGAGCAAAAAGGGTCTTCCACTTAATCAGTGCCGACATATTATGTCAAGAGAATATTTTGGGCTGGCAGAGCATAAGGCTGGTAAGTCTCCTCTGAAATACGGGCTGGTTAATCAACAGTTTTGGATGCATGGAAGGCTGGGATTTTACTACCGGCTCACTTCCTCCATGTATATTAAAGCAACTGAGTCCTGCACCCTGGGCACTTTTAAAGTAAAGCAAATTGGCACGGTGACAAGTGTTTTACTGGGGTGCATAAGACATTAAGCTGATCATGTAACGGACCAGTAGCTCCTCCTGTGATCAAGTTTTAAGTAATACACGACCAACAACACACACGGGAACTTTATCCAGCATCACAGTTTCTCTTCCCTCTGCTCAGGGCAGTTTGTCGGGTTTCTTATGTGAAATCCGGGCCTTCTTCCACAGCTCTCAGTCCTGACCACCACTGGAAGCATACTGCAGGGCTCCAGCAGGTCTCATGCTGCAAGCCAGGTGCTCAGCGCCTTCAAAACTGAGCTGGCTGCTTGGTGAGAGACCGCGTAAGGAGAACCCCTTCGCTAAATTGACTCAGAAAGGGGTCACCACCTGCGCACCCCCGCCATGCTCCATCCCCACCGCAGCGCTCATGGACCGAACGCCCCGAAATGGCGTCCTCCTCCTGCACTCCCACAATTCATAAGTACATTTTTCTTGCTTTGCTACCCTGAGATTAAACCGAACGAAACTGCAGTAGGGGTTTGCAACTTGTCCAGTGAGGTCTGGGTGTGGTTTCTGCCCTTTGATTTCTGGTCTCTTTCCGCATGTATTTT
The DNA here is from genome assembly GCA_013399115.1 of Anseranas semipalmata. Lineage (NCBI taxonomy): Eukaryota > Metazoa > Chordata > Aves > Anseriformes > Anseranatidae > Anseranas > Anseranas semipalmata. Next base: position 214,976 of record VXAA01005662.1, read on the forward strand.
GACAAGGCACAAGTTCTGCACCAAAACCAGAGACAACATTTTAGTTTTTTGACCAAAATCCTCTGGAAATTCCCTGTATACATTGTCTGTACTCAGCCAGCTACAGGTTGAAGCGTTTTCTCTTTCCCAAGGCCCGTGACTACGCTTTGTTCACTCCACTAGAAAGGAGGGTCTGCCAGCACTTCTGCTACAAATGTCTGCCAGTCGGGCAGGATTCATTCCAGCAAAGGGTGCCGTGCTGGCGTGATTCTTTTTTCCTCCAATGAAAATGGAAGTGAGGAAATAAAAGCCACACAGAGCTTTTGCCTTCTTAGAGAAGTTAGCTTTATTTCTTGAAAGGAAGAAAATCGGCTTAGCATTCCTCCATTCATGTGCACACAAGGATTGCTCCAGTGCCATACAACTTTCCAAAAACACTGTTTTACCAAAAAATTGGATGGCCTGTGAGCAAAAGCTTGCATCTACCTTCACTAAATAATAATTTTACTCATGGGTGGGACTTACATATGCCATAGGTGCAATGGAGGACTCTGCCTGTGCATACCCATAGCTAAGCTTCTCCAAGTCATGGTGAAGCAACCATTTTATGGTCGCATGTCCTCACACCAAGCAGCACTCCAACACCCCAGGAGGCTGCTGCCGCGGTGGGAGGTGTCACTTGCTGGGCACCAGCAGCCCATCACCATGTGCGGGCAGCAGCAGGTGGGTTCCTCAGCACTCCCAGGCAGCTCAGCAGCTCCATCAGACAGGGGACGCCCAAAAGCCATGGACCCAGCACCAATGCACGAGTATCGATCCCATCCCATCCCTTCTGACCAAGGAGGAATTGAGGACAGATCCTTTTTTTATGCTCTGAAATTTTGACTTGCACCACGAGCATGCTTCTGCTGGTGGTGACGTGAATGTCTATCAGAGCTCTCCCCCAGCTAATGGCTTCGCTACACATTTACACTGACTGAGACCAGAAACTGGGACGTGGAGCAGTTCTCACAGACTTCACGTTTTAAAGTAATTAAAACCTAACAAAATGGTATTATCCTAAGTTATTTTAACCTCCTTGTCTGAAGCAACAGCTCCATATTCTCCACTATTTTCTCTTTTTCCCTTTGGGAAGTTTAGTGGTGTTTGTGCAGTCTGTGGTGCATTAAGCTCTGGGGGGCAAATGCTTCTCTCATTGGTAATTCTCTAAGTTTAGAGAGATGCCACAGATATCAGAAGAAATATTTTCCAGTATGAATGCAGAAAAAACAGATCAGTATTTGACTCGTGCTGATTTTATAAGCATCTGCCTATGTGCTATGTTTAAACTTTGCTTAACGAAACAAATCTTTTTCCATGCAGACAATGGAAAACTGTATTTGAAAACAAAGCAGTCTGAGTTCATGGAAGTAAAACATGAGTTTCTGAACCTCTGGCCACCAAAGTAAAAACAAAGAAAGCGTAAACAAAAGTCAATTCCCGACACTTGTTTTCTGGGTGTCCCATGTCACAGCCTCCCACAGGTCCCTGTCATCGCAGAGATATTTGTCATTCCTCATTCAAATCAAGAGGAACCTCCTGCCTTGTAGACGCTGAAAATCTAAGTGAGAAGGCTAATGTGGCAAACCTTCCATCCCTCTCTATGTTAAGCTTTAAATATTTCTGCTGAGCAGCACTTTACTAAACCTAGCGATTTCTTTGCAAAGATGTAACACAAGATTAACAAAAAAA
>VXAA01005662.1:216730-269599 GCA_013399115.1 Anseranas semipalmata
CCTGAGATATAAGCATGGGTATGTTCTGTTCAGTTTTAAAGATACTTCTTGATGCCTTTAAAAACAAAAACAAAAAAAACACCATTTTCCCTCCCCGTATCAGTCCCCGTGGCTTCAGGTTGATAACACATCAATAACGCCGCAAGCGAGACAACCAGCTAAGTAAAAGTTACAGCTATCAAAGCCCCATCAGCTTCCCAGATTTTCCCATTCCAATTTCAATGTTTCGTCACTGCAAGGACCAATCCCAGGAGGTGAAGAAACCATAACAGTTCTCCATTACTGCTTTGACATCACCTACGAGATAAGAGAAAAGGATATATTTCGGGAGCACCTCTTTTTGCAGCTGCTGCCATCAGAGGCACTGTGCTGCGCAGTTTTTTAGGCGAGGACCGGTTGCCACCCCCAGAAGCAAGAGCAGATCATCAAAGCTGGGTTTTTGCTGGGCGCTTCAGGGCGTGAATCCCCAGAGACCAAAGGATGTGCAGGGCAGAAAGGAAATTGCTTTTTGTCAGAGATGAGGGGAAAAACACACATAGATATATACGCACTCATGCCAACGACTGCTTCGAGAAAGCAATTAAGTTGTTCCAGGAGATCCCATTTTATACTCTCCAGCTACTGCCCAGATGAGTGCAAAACAAACTGTAGACAATACATCCTGAGATCTACTGACAAAAGCCAGCAAAGTCTAAAATTAATTCTCACTAGCGGGACTGACTAAATGAAAGATGACATACGCTGTAATAATTTCAACAAGGGATGAGGAGTAAGGATTCCTGGGCTCTTCACCTGCCTCTGTGGCAAAAACCTCAAGACGACATTCAAGCTGGACTTTTCTGCAAGCAGTCAGCACTTGTCACTGCGGCTGGAGATGCGCTCCCACAGAGAGAAAAGGCAAAAGCCGCGCTGAGTGCACCGATCCTTTGAAATTCTGTCCCAGCCGAGCACGGAGCTGTCTTTAATGTGTGGGCTGCCAGGGAAAGCGTGCCTCTAATGAGCGTTTCTGACTATCCAGCAAAAGGCAATGATGTGTGTGGGCAAATTGTGCAATTCATTATAGCCTAATATTACAAAACAGCTTATCGAATAACATCTTTGGGGTTTGTTTTTGCAGAGAGGAAGAAATATTCATGGCACTCAAGGCCCTTCCTTTACCACCTCTCCCCACTGTATCCGAACTACCACGCCAGTCACCCGCAACACACAGGTCCCCTGAAGCAACTGGCCGCGTTCAGCAGGGAGTTTCCTCATCCCACATGGTCAGTCTCAGCTGATACCTCCTTTGGAAGGGCAGTTAAAACTGATTTGGTCAGCCTTTTGACTAATTTATTTATTTATTTATTTTTACAGTCAAATAACAACTTGCGGTGTGGTTTGAGCACCAAGAAAAATGATCCTGCTTACCACAAGGATGTTCTCCAAATACACTCACTTTTCATCAAAACCATACAAGGAATCACAGCCAGTTCTCAAACACTCTCTCAGCGCCTTGGCAATGACTGCTTCCCTCTACACAGGTTTGGGGAGAAATTGGGAATGTTCTTGTGAAAACTCCAGTCCCCGACCTGGGGACCACCACCAAGCCCGCCCTGCAGGTACAGGCTTGGAAACATTGGGGTTTTGGCATGTGGCAGCGCTCCAGCTGCATACCATGTAGGAAAAGGTCTTTATAGAGCTAAGTTGTAAATAATGCCTGTCCTTATACACGTTTCTGAGGTTGGCTGATGTGTCTTTTGCTGGGTTCAAAAAAAAATGATGTGCAACACATGCAACAGTTCAGTTTTGCCTGATTAATGACTCTGATTAGGAAGCATTTCCCACTGTAGCATTTGCTAATTGCATTTGGACACGTCAATGAATTTATTCACTTACTAGTAGAAGCAATCTCCCTTGGTAAAAGCCAAGCTCGTGACAAGTGTTCCCCCTTTCTCTCTTACCAGTAAGGCACTGGTTGAACACCTCGCACTCGCAATGCGATGAGAAGCTGACCTGCAAAGCCCATGACCATCAGGACCTCAAGGCAGCAGCTCCATCTGAGCAAACCGAGCCCATTCTCCTTTCACTGAGCTGTCGCACATCTTGGCAGCTGGAAAATATACTTTGCAGCATTTGCTCCATCCATTCACTTGTGATATTGCTATTTACATGACCCAACCTTTCACTTTTACTGTGTACAGCATCATCGGGAAGACCTAGATCTGAAACACTCCATAAATATTTTCTCCTGTAACTGGTATGAAGAGACCTACAGCTTTTTCTTTCCTTTGTAGTCTTTAACTTGTTTCAAAGGAGGCATTCAATGAGCCCCCTCGCAGGAATAATTTACCACACCATTAACTGAAGAAAAAATATCTGGTGTCTGCATTAGGGGCTCAATCACCTTTCAGAGAAACACTGTGAAGAACTCATTACAGTAATTACTAACGAGCTGGCCTCTTTGGGCTGTAAATATTTTGTACGTAACTGGCAAAGAGCTGCATTCAGAGCTTCCCAGATGCAGAAGAAAGCCATCAGACCAATAAATGGCCCTACAGCTCCTGAGGAAAACATGCCCACAAATGAAGCTGGTCATTTCTTCAGCTTATTAGTTTCTCCTTAGCAATCTGACCTTTTTGGAAATGAAAAATGACATCAAGAACTGGAGCTTTGTGGGGTTGCAACAGCTCTTTAATAATCAAAGTGTTTTATTGAGACCTTAGTTTTGTTTTGTTTGTAATGCTGCGGGAGCTTCTTTCAAAGTTGGATTTTTAACTATTTCCATTAAAATGTCAATTTTAAACTGTCTGTAAATATACAGGTATGTTTTGAATCCAGTGATCAGGAATCAGATTTTGAAATTTCTCATGATGTTGCCCCTACATTGAAAAACATATATCCTAGTACAAGCAGAAAAAGGATGGGAATTTTGCAGCCATGCTGCAAGGACAGATGTCCATGGTCTACTTAGAGAAAAAAAGGCCAGATGTAGAAGTTTAGGCACATTCAGAAAGTGACCTTTCCTTACTTTATGCCCACCTGCATGGACACACTGACAAACGGGCACCAGGCTTCCCAGTTAAAGCGGCAGCCCAGGACTTCTAACAGAACAGAAATTGTCCCTTGCTAGAAGACAGAGAGCCTTTGGGTTTTGGAGAAGAGTGTTTCCTTGTGCTGTGACGGTGGTTATGTAGTGGTGACACTTGGGAAGTCCAAATCTTCCTGTATTAGACACAGTACCAGTACCTGCCTGTTGCTGGTACCATCTGAATGACAATAGCCACAAAAATGAAGCATCACTGTGAGTGAAATGGCTTCCATCTGAGTCCTAAGCTTACAGCACAAACCTACCACGAAACTAAAGAGTGCTCCCACCAAAGTTACAATTTATGCGGTTGTTTGTTTTAAAATTCTTCCAAATGTCCTATTTGAGCACCAGTTGTATGCAATTTCCATCTGTTGCTCAAAAACTCCAGAGATTTTGTATCCAAGATAAGTCTGCATTGAGTAGGGAAAGAAAAGCGCTTGTATTTCACTATGGCTTTCTGCTGTTTTATCAGCCCTCTGGAAAGCACTGTGCTTTGCCTCAGTTTCTTCATCTCTAAGTCATGGCTAATGTCCCAAAGGAATGAGCTGAAGTTTATGAGGAGTTTGGCTAAATTTTTAAAAATTATAAAGCTTGGTGTTTAACTAAAATACTGCCTGGGGTCATGTAGAAAATGAGCAATATATTTATATTCTGGCAACAGTCTTGCTAGAGCAATGAGAATATCGGAGAGCTGAAGTGCTTCCATGCCTAAAAACTTGCCTTTCCCTCCCCAAGCTCTATTAGTTACACTAATAAATAATACTGCCACTCCCTCCAAAACAAAGACCCAAAATGAAAATAAATTCCTCTGCTGTGTTTATTCTTGTGACAGGGAGACCGAGTCAGAGCACAGAATAAAGCAGCCAGTGAGGGGGTCCTGCTGGTTCTGCAGTACTTTGAACGGAAGGAGCCCATGAATTCTCCAGCAAACTGGACCCCACCAAACCTCGATAGCTTGATTCTTGTTGTTCTCAGAAATATTTGAGATGCTTAACTCCCCAGAGAGCTACAAGCTGCCACGCCAGGAACAATGTCAGGATTGGAGAAACAGCAGGCATGATGCCAAACTGGTAAATTTAACTTCTGCAAGAGAAACTCATTTCAAATTTGCCAGGAACCAAAAAGCCCTTTCCAAAGTCAGACAAGACGTGGTGGCACCCAGCTTTATAGCTGCTGCTCGCGTGTTTCTACTGGGTAATCATTTACTTGTCATCTCTTTAGCCAACTGTGCTGCTATTATATTTCATAAACAATAGCTACTTTATTTAGACAAAAAGGAAGTGAACAACAAAAATTACGTACACCAACACAACGACAGCATGGGCCAGATATCCAGCTGCTCTGAATTGACTTCAGAGGAGCAAGGCCCATCTGTGCTCACAAGTGGATGGTGATGCTGGGATTTGGAGAGCCTACAGGAGCTCTGGTTGCCACTTTGCCCAAAATTGACTCCACAATCTTGGACGGGTCACCTAAACCTTAGTGCTCCAGTTTTCCATCTGTAAATACAAGGACCGTAGCCACAGAAAAACCATAAAACACAAACGCAAGATGCCACCGCGGGTGAGGGACTCGCTTGACTTTTCCCTACTATTCAACTACAAACTATGAATTGTTCTGGTTTAACAAGCAGCTCCTGGCGTAAACAGGATGCTCCATCTCCTCGGTGTCAAAGGTGGAAGAAAATACTTCCTGAAGGGAATTTAATAAATTGCAGGCTTTTCTGGGTTTTGAATAAAATGAAATTATTAGAAGACAACTGAGCTTGATTTGTTTCCCACCAAACATCTGGAAGAGTGTGAAGCAGAGTTGCATGACATTGTGAGTTTTGAGAGACTAATGAATATTGTCCTGCCAATCTACTGGGGTTGCAATAATCAGCGAAGGTCACCAGAAATCCTGAGACTGGTTTAAAAATAACAAGATATGAAAAATAAATAGGCAAACTGGGTATTTTTGCTGATGCTTTGAAGATTTTCCTTTAGCCCTTAAGAGTTTACTTCTCTTAACCTGAAGGCTTAGAAACTTAAGAAAAAATAAAATAAAACTGTATTTGCCATGTAAGAAAAAATGCCAATGATTAGGACACTTGCAATAAAGTCATGAAAACTGGCAAGCTGCAAATCTCTCTTTGAAAGTATCTGTGTTCACTGTTCATAGAAGAAAAAAGGGATGGAGGATACTGTTAAAGCATATATTTAAATTTCCTTGGATTTCTGAGCTGCTTAAAACCTTAAAATGTGACACTAACAAAATGCTGGGTTTAGCAATTCTATCCTAAAAAAAAACACCTATATTGGCATAGCATTATAAAAAGCTAAAATTCAAACACTGGAAGCATACAGGTTGATAGACCTCGGCTGAACAAGAATCAGACGGTCAAGTTTTATCACGTGCTGGCACACAACCAGCTGTCTCAGAGAGCCTGGGAGGGGGATTTGGTTCCCATGCAGATAAAGGTGACACCGAGGATCACACCGGATGCTACATCTGCACTGATACTGCCAGCAGAGCCACCCACCGTCAACTCCTGCCCCGTTCATTGTTTTACTACTGCATTTCCTTTGCATCCCAGACCCATAATCCATGATGTGCAGAAGTACTATTACCTTGTTTTACAGACTGAGAAATCCAGGCCTTTTTTTCTACATTTAAAATATTCAACTCATGGGAGAATGTCATCTGTGGATGTACCACGCCATGGATGTTTTGGCTTATTTGTAATTTATGTTATTTTGACATTACTGTGGTCAATCACTGCCTAATTCTGACTGGTACCCATCAAGCCATTACGTCCAGTATCACCAAACCTGTTTATGTGGAATAATAATAAGAATCTAGAAATATATTCATGCAATCAAAGTTAAAATGAGACGATAGGCAGTATTTAAGAGTCCTGCCACAATTAAATCTTTGGAGCAAAAGCTTCACATTCAAGGCACTTCTTCAGTGTCATTTATTTTCATGGGCACAGAACTGAATAAACGCCTCCTAAAATAAAGCTGATTTTTCAGACCAGTATTTAAACTTATTCTTTCTGTTAACTATGTCTATAAAATGTAGCAAGAGAGTATTCTCTGTAAAGAATATTATTCTGTGATCAACTATGTCTGTATGCACAGCTTCAAACTCAACTTGAGTGGATTTCCATATAGCGAGAACAAGTAACACAAGCAGCAGTCCTAGAAAATCTTTCATGTTTCTACTTCTCCAGTGTAACAGTGCACCCAGCCTTTTCCCAAGCAGTCAGAAAAAGTGACAGGTTTAACTTTCCAGAAAACGGGATTTCATCATCTCTAAGATAAATGGGAAAAAGAAGCTACAGTGAAGGAAACTATTCTTGCTACGCTCCTTCACAAGAAGAACGATGATGCAAGTCTTGCTTTAGGTTCATAGGCAGCTCCTGCTCACAGCCAAAATAAAGATATCTAAAATTTTGAAAGGCATGTCCATTGTGAGGTTTCATTTAGAAAACAAGCAAGTCTTGATGATGTCTAAGCACATCCCCATCTTGTGTTCAGAATGGCATTTTAACAGAATTTCGTGGGCACTTACTTTTCAGTGATGTTGTTTTCATTCTATCTGAGAAAGATCATTTGTCAAAATCATGACATTTCCAGCAAAAAAAAAAAAAGAACAAGTAGAGCATTCAATACTAATTACATAGTATTCAAATGTTACTCCCATTTTGACTCACTATTTTTTATTTATTAGGTTTTCTAGATGCTTCTGTTAAGGTGCTTTTACCTCTGTTGCAATCGGTGGGATTTTTCAGTAGGGAGGGAGCACCTCATAACTTTTGTCATGTGGTAAAGCCACATGCAAGTGCATTATTTTTCTTTTCAATAATAAATTTTTCAATTTTTTCAGTGGGAAAATCATGTGTTTCTAAACTTCCCCAACTGCAGAAGGCACCGTCTTCTTTGTTTTGACTTTTCTGGCTTTTGTGATTTAGCTTTGAACCTTGACATCACCGCCAACCCTCACATTTATATCTAGATTACAAGGACCGTGTTTGTAAACATTCACTGGTGGCATTTACTTTAGCAATCAGAAATCGGGAGAAAACCAAATATCCCTGGAGACAGGGATAACATTATATTGCATTAACCTCCTTTCCTTGTTTTCATCTGTAGCCTTTGCAGCAAGATTGTTTGGCAAGGCAATGAAATTAAACTTTTATAAAGGACAAGAGGAGTAACTGTCACCAGTATGAAACTGGGGAAGCAGCATTTGCAAGCCATGCCTGGAAGGACTGGGATTTTCCATCAGTCGTGTTCTTGTGCCAAGCCCAAGCAAGGAGCTGGGACAGCAGCCAGGCACCCGGAGAGATGAGATCACTGCCGTGCCTTGGCGGGGTGAGAGGCAGGTAAAGCCAGAGCAGCAGCAGAGCAGGAGAGAAATGAAAACACTCTCCTCAGTAATTCAGAATATTAGGTAAACAGAAAAGGTTTTGACTGAAGTGTTGAGACCCCTGAAGTGACTCAGAGACCTCAATTCATTCTCAAACACGCCCACGGTTCTTTGACTCCTGAGTTTTGGAGTAACGGTGGCATGTTGGCATCTAACTTGCTTTTGAGGATGGAGCTTAAATGCTCCTGAACAGGCAACAATTCTGGGTGTCCAGCCCCCAGTGGGTGGGAGACAGCTCATTCTGGGAGACCTCAAAGGACACTTACTTGCTGCCTGAGCTGCAGCTGCAATCAGTGCAGACATCTCCTAAAGAAATTGGGTATCATCTGCAAAATCCACCTGTGATCTTCAGTAGACATGCATGTGGATAGCATTATCTCAATAATATACTACCTGCTCCTATAGCCAAGCTACCCTCAAAAACCCTACAGCAGTCTCGTTTTCTTTGGAAGCCAGGCAGCTATAGATCTGACTCTTTCCCTGTGTGAGAACCTCTTTAGGTTGGCAGTAGGAATGACTTAAAGTTTCTGAGAGCCTTTCATCTTCCTGAGACCCCCGAACATGCTCATACAACAACATGAACATTAAAAGTTAGCTCATCCTGTTAATAACCCAGCCCGTCACTCCACACTCTCCCCTGGCAGCTGCCTAAGGGAACAAGCATTTCCTCCGGCACAGGCATTTTGATGGATGAAGAGAAAGCATTTCATTTTGACACTTGATTGACAGAGAGTGTCCCTGTTAATTATGACCAAAAAGACAGAGAGAGAGAGAAAGGAAAATGATAATACAGCTCCATAACTAATTTTGGTGCCATAGTTAGAGGGGTCTTAGAAAATGCAGAGGCTGAGCTAAGACCACACAGTGCAAGGGGTTTATTTACTCTATTTCTTATAAAGCCAGGGTGAGATCAGCATCATGCCTGCTGGAGTTCAATATCAATGTAAAATATTGTATGCTCAGACTTGTGCAAATATGAAACAACTCCCCGAATATGTCCAGATGTGTAGAAGCCACCTGTACTCCCACCAGAGGAACTCCAAGGTCCGTGGTGGACTTCATCCCTACCTATACCAGCGTAACGCGGAATGACGTGTACCCCCTCTGCATTTCTCTTTCTCAACACCTTGCAACCATTTCAGGCTCAGCAGTACAAGGCTGATGTGGGCTGAGCTGGTGATGGCTGAGACAAAGCTGTGTGCAGACACCCAAGGGGTTGGTCTGGCAGCCTGGGGAAGGGAAGAGCACCGAGAAAACCTTGGCACAAAAAGGCCCCCTGATCTTTTGAAACCCTCTCCTCTTCTCCAGCTTTCAGAGTCTAGAGCTTCACTTCCATCCACACACCTGAAATCACGGACAGAAAGGAAGAGCCAGAGAAACTGCACTGCTTGTCCAGTGTCAAACAGCATACCCAGAGCAGACCGGGACAAAAACCATTCCTTAAAGTGAAGCCTCCTGAGGCCTCTAAGGGTTCAGTGGCAGCTCCCAGGCTCCTTGTGTGCAAATATCAGACATCAGACCAAGAGATGACCTGCTCCAGCAGGACACAGCCATCTCTGCACTGGGGGCTCGAGGACACCCCTGAAGCAGTGATCGCTGGTTTCACCCACCTGTGTTTCATGCACCCCATCAGACAGAAAACAGCCCCAAGCCACTTTTGTGCCTCCTCGCAGAGGCAGCGTTCTCTCACCTGAACGGCTGCCTCTGCATTTCTTTCCAGGTTTGCCATGGCAACAAGAAAACTACAGAGTACCAGTGTAAAATGGATGGGTTATGTTTTTAAATCATCCTTCTGTCTCTAGCCGGGTTACGACATCTCCTAGCTACAAGACGTGCAAGACCGGCAATGCGCTCGCTACAAAAAGCTGCAAGCGAACTACACCCTCCTCTGGACAAATGAGAGGCTGGACCAGGAGCGTTTTCATCGGGGAGGCACTCACAAAACTGCAAAAGGACGTTACAGAGGCAAGCCAGGGTTTCTTAGCAACAGCATCGCATCTGGGTCCATTAACTCCAAATTCCTACACGAGTAAATCTTGAGCTAGGGAAAAATCATCGGAGGTTTATTGATAGCATGAGCTAAAGCGTGCATTTTGTTCAGCCTGATAAAGGAGAAAAATAAAAGGTAGCTGTTGAAAAGCAAAGACCAGAACTGACTTGTGTTTTTGGGGTAGACCCTTTAGATATCTTAAAGGTGTAGGACTCACAGCTGGCTTGCAGTTAGGTTACAGTGAGCAGCCATGGTGGATCTCTACCAAAGCTTCAGCTGCAGAAATTGCTCTCGCAGTTCTGCGAGAGGATTGCTATGGCCAAGAAGGCAACAGAAAGGAAGCTCATAAAGCACACCAAAGACAGAGGGAATTAGAGAGCAAGAAGAAATTCACATAGAGCGGTCTGATTTTCCCCTTGCAAAGTGCTTTGTATTTGTGGGACCCCTTGGAGTCATTTTGTTGGCTTTACTGATTTATTGCACAGCACGGCAGACCAAACAACAGTGGGAGAGTGAGGCCAGACGAGGTGGCCAGGAGGCTCCTCCTCTTCCTCCTTAACAACCATTTGCAGTATTTTCAGTCTGACTGTAGCTGACAGCAGCTGTGACTTCATTTCACCCCTAAGGAGCTCTTTATTTTCACAGAGCCCATCTCTTGGAAACACGCAATGGTCTGGACTGCTCACTTTTGGTTTTTGAAAGCTAACTCTTAAATGCAGCCAAGCACAGACTGAAAACACCACAGTAGTAATTGAAGTGTGTGTTTTAAACCCATTTCAAAGATGATTTTAAGACACTCTCAGAGGGTAAGAGACAGATGCTGTTTGAAGCATCACAACACTTGAATGCGTGGAACTGGCCATACTGCACTTACACACAGAGCATGAAAACACCCAGGTTATCTGTACACGGTATTTCAGAAACATCACATTTTCATGGTCTATTCATACTACACCTACTTTTTATGTTTCCCATTAAAAGAGACCTTTTACTGATGATCATTAAGTAATCATCAGAGGTTATGAAGTTAACTTGAGAAAAAGGAAAAAGAAGCACGTTTAAGGCCATATCAGTGCACTAGAAAGTCTCCTTGCTTGAAAAGGTCAGCTCACTTTAGGTTGTCCATTTGCATAAATGTTCAGTGTTCAGCTATTGCTCTTTTTCTGCTACAAATGGGAAGCCTGTATCAGATCCTGCTCTCACAAAGTTACCCACAGATACTGCTTTATAGTGAGACAAACAAAAACACCCTATAAATTTATAAGTCTACGGTGGTTTTGATTCATTTTACCGTATGAAAATCTTTAGAATAGTTTAAAATTACACGTCAAAGGAAATGCTTCCATTGGTGTTCTGACAACAATAAAGGCTAGATTAGAATCTGGGAAATAATACACAGAAGAGAAGTAGCTGTGGTCAAGAAGTAATTTGCTTGTGCAATCTACAGCACCATCTGTCTAAAGCACGTTCAGGTGCCAATTACAGCACATGGGTCCACTGGATTCACCTAATAAGTTATTCGGCTGTAGATCAAATCCTTTCAACCCCTTTGTGATATGCACGAGGAGCCAAAATGATAAACCCTTTAATAATGCCGGCAGATAGCACGCGCTGAACTAGGAGTGAAGAGATACAGGTTTCTTTAATGAAAAGAACATGTGGTTTATCATGTTTTAGCTATTAAACTCAGACGAGATTAGGTTAATGAAAAGCAACAACAACCTCCCTCCCCTCAAAATTGCGCCTTAGAAATGCTTGTGGCAAGGAGAGCATCAGGCACCTCCCGCAGTTACTGTTCTTGGGGGACACATCACCACCACCAAAAAATAATGTTTAGGACCTGTTTTCTGGCTTTCTCCACAGCCTCCTCTTGTTGCTCTTTCTAATGGCTTTTCTTTGTATGTTACACAAAATAAAGGAGCAGCTACACACTTGCAGCCTTTTTTTGCCACTTCTTAAACCCTCAAATATCTTCTGCCCTGAAAGGAGCTTTCATTAGTGTGCATTTCCATACCAAGATGAAAGAAGAATGTGAGGCTAAAGTTTTCCCCGGAAAAGCAGGGGACCTCAAGCTGTTAATATGTCATTATGTTTCTGTTCATTAGCTTCTCTGGAAGCTGACAAATATGTTTTTAATGACTTTTTTTTCTTCTTTAATGCTCTTTAAAGTACTTTTCCCCTACTGCAGTGCTAATAAGGTGTAAAAGTCTTGTCCTGGAACTACACACCATACTGCAGCTCACACTCTGCTGCAATTTTAATGGGAAAATTTTCTTGCAACTGCAACAGCAAATTAAACAGAGTATTTACTGGCACACAGAGTCAACTCATTAACACACTAAAACTTTCACAACCGATTTGGTCAAGATTCAATGTCCAATGTGGTTTAAAGAAAAAAGCATATAGGAGATTTTTAGTAATAACATAAGAATTCTGCTTGAACCCAGGTTGAATTTTTCACTGTCACAACTCAGCTGGTAAAAGCTGATATTCAAATATATAGATACATAAACACACACACACAGGCTGCAGCACTATTCCCCATGTGGAACAGCATCCAGATCGAAGCAATTCTACTTCACATCTCTGCTCCATTTGTTTGCAAAAGACAAAGGATTAAATAAAGAGCACTTCGAAGGTATCCACCAGTACCATGGTTCCCTCTGTTGTTCCCCAGCAAATCAATGAAGTGAAATAAATCTTCTGTAAGGTTTAGACAGTTTTATAATTCAGAGCCAGATTCCAGCAGGAAAGACTTGCATCACTACCACACAGTTTATGGAAGATAGATGTTAGCACAGCGTCAAATTTAATCACAAATGACACGCTGCCGTTATTTGATTCTACTTATCAAATTTATTTATCTCAAATTGTTACTCTTCGCAAAATGCTGGAAGATGGCAACATTTGTCAGTAACATCAGTAAGGGAAAAGTGTGATTAGCGCACAACTTTCCCCACCTCCAGACCATTTAAGCAATTCCTTATTTTAATTCCTCATAAGTACAGCTTTTTAAAGCACATTTAAGTGTTTTGCTGAAGTGGGTTCTGGATAGTGATAAATGATTCATTACTAGGACAATTATCCAAACTGGGTCATAATCGACCATGCCATGCAAACTCAGAATGTGAAGTGGGAAAGCAGCATGTGACATAGCCAGCGATAACAGGAAAGAGACTGATTAGTGCAAATGCATCCAAAGGGCAAATGTGAAGTTATTCAGATCATAATTTGTTCACAGCTCTCGCTGACCTTGTATGAGGTCTTAAATGGTTTGAGAAAATCTAGTAAAAGCAAAGATAAGTGATCTCCATTTTGCAAAGCTTGTGTGTGCTCAGCGTATAGTGGACCACGCAATTTTGTTAAGCCAGGAAACGTATCATAAAACATGGTGCACTTCTGTTTCACCTGGGGGAGAAAGGTGCAGGTGGGTTGGAACAGGGACATTTGTAGAAAGAAAGCTGGTGATAATAAAAGCAAATACTCCTTCAGATACCCAACACTCTGGAAACAAAAGGTAAGACTAAGAAATATAAACACAGATGCTCCTTAAACCAGTTATTTACAAAGCATAAATTATTGTGAGAGAGAGAAGACAACATTCAAATGAAGTCATTCATGAAAAAATGTCCAATGCTTTTATGCAATGTGCGGTATAGGCCATATTGCTTCTTCCTTTAAAGCACACGGTTTCAGCCATCCACAGACAGGCAGATCACTGCTCTGTTCCTGCACTGCAATCTCCCAGCCTGTTGGCCAACCCTACTCTTGGCCATCAGCAAAGGAAGACCACAACAGCATGCGCGCATCCACTCCCGCTCTGTTCCCAGGCCTTTGAAAGAGAAACAAAGAGGACAGACATCATCCCGTCACACAGCTTAGCTGGGGCTTGTGGGTTTGATGTCTGCCTGACGGGTGAGGGGTTTTTTTTGGCTTTATGCAAAGCACAGATGTGCACTGATGGAAAGCAAGGTTTGGACGAGCTTTACAACAGCCCTGAGCATATGAAGGAGGAGAATGTTGTCACAATAACCTTAAGAAATAAAACAGAAGCAGCTCCAGAAACAAACTCTTTCATCCCTGCCCTCCCCTAATCACATACAAAGATGATATGGACTTTCAGAGGGACGAATTAATTACACAGTTAACCCAGCTCCATTTAACATGGCCATTGCTTTCTGTCGATAAGGAGCTAACAATAAGATTTCTTCTTTCTTGAGAAAGCCTCCAGCCTTTTTTCCTTCAGTTACTCCTACACAGTGCTTTTCCTGTAACACAAATATCTGACTTTTTTTTTTTCTTTGATGGGGTAAAATAAACATGAGATGAAAAGGGAAAAGGGGCACACTTTTGGCTGGAAATCTGAGACTGAGGCATCCTTCTGCTTCCAATCACATCTTCCGAGTTGCCTCAAATGAGGAAAAAAAGAAAGCAGAAGGAGTCGTGAATTCATAAAAAGCACTACAATGGACTTAGCCAAGATCAGATTGCTTTTATTTGCAGTGTAACTGATTTCTGGTACTTTTCAGTAAATTGGTTTAATTGTAGATCCGTCAATTCTCATATGGCTTAATTAAATACTGTCACTGCCAAGCAGTGTCGTGATGGGAAATAAAACACAACAGGCGAAGTTCTCCTCTTGGTTAAACTGTTGTAAACCCAGAGTAACTCCCCACAAGCCAGCACACTCCTGCTTGCACCCAGCTGCCAAAGACGAGGCCTGGAGTTTTCACACACAGGAACTGCACCCTAGAAATTGTCACTGAATTACCAACATACACAAACTCGCAAAGGAAGTGGGGCTGCAGGGAAACATGTGCCCAGCCTTTGCCCCAGTCATTCTTTCTCTACTGAGTTTCAAGTTGCAAGCCCCTTTTCAAAGCAACATTCCCAAACCTCCTCCAAAGCTCAGCAACCATCTTCCTTTAGCTTCAGCATGCTCAGAAGAGTGCTCTAAACATCTGGAAAATGTGAACATGTGCTGATAGGAGCACAGTGAATTCATGCATCGTTATTACGTTTGTTACAGGACTATAAATACACATGCAGTTTTACAGGCATTCTGCTGTGTCTACAAATGCAAGGAAGTGCACTGATGGTTACAACCCATCCTCCAGTTGGCATTTCTCAATCAGTGGGTTTACAATTTTCCAGGATGCACAGCAGGGTTGCAAGGTATGGAAAATTATATTATAATTTCAGGCAAATAAAACCAGCTCCTACATCCTTCAAGGTCAAACATTTTTTCAGCAGCTCAAATAGCATATAAACATACAATTGCCTTATCATTAATGCATTTTTAGGCATAGGAAATTAAAGAGAATTAGAGGCACTTTCATTTTAAATAAGGGACTACCAACCTGAAAAAAAAAAAAAAAAAAAGAGAGAAATTCATCTCTGAAATAACATTTAGATAGGCCAACGGGTGACTTCTTCAACTGCCAAGTCCCAAACATAGGATGTCAAATGTGACAATGAGTGATGCACACACACAAGAGTTATTCATGCAAGAATCTTGAAGGGAGGGGATGCCTTTCTGTACCTTTATACTTTGATCATTAAGTTTCAATAAAAATAAATGAGTGCAAGTGGAACTGAGCACTGGGTGGTGACTGGAAGGCAGGACACAATTTTGCATCCTTAAAGAAGAAAAGTAGAAAGGACACATTTAGACTGGAGATGGGCAACCCCTCAACAGTAGCACGCCCAACTGTGTTTCTGGTTTCCAAACAAGAGGGCAAGGTTTCTGTGGGACATCCAGCTGTGGAGAGGGTGCTGTGGAGGGATTTATCAGGTGGTCCCTGCCTCCAGCTGAGTTCAGGACTCATGGTAGCACCAGTGCTGAGTCCTGCGTACACACCAGACCCACTAGTGAAAGGACATCACCCTGTAAACAACCTTTAAAGGTCATTAACACATCCAGAGCAAATATAAATTAGCATATGCATCACACTTCACACCCCCACTGTCTTGAATGACAAATCTTTGTTGCCTAGGGATCAGTTCACCAATGCTCACCATCTATCTGGAGTTAACAGGTCTAAACCACATACGTTTCTCCTTTTAATTACTTGCATAGCACCCAATGCTTGTGGAGATATTTATGCCTGAGCCCACAGTAGATCAAACTGCTCCTGAGGTCAGAGCCTGTCAGATCCACTTGTTGCAGAGGATCATAGAATCATTTAGCTTGGAAAAGACCTCTAAGATCATCCAGTCCAACCTTTAACCTAGCACTGCCAAGTCTACCACTAAACCCTGGCCCTAAGCACCACATCTACACGTCTTTTGAAGACCTCCAGGGATGGGGACTCAACCACTTCCCTGGGCAGCCTGTTCCAATGCTTCACAACTCTTTCCGTGAAGAAGTTTTTCCTAATGTCCAAGCTAAACCTCCCCGGCACAACTTGAGCCCATTTCCTCTCGTCCTGCTGCTTGTTGCTCAGAAGAAGAGACCAACCCGCACCCTGCTACAACAGCCTTTGAGATAGTTGTAGAGAGCAATAATGTCACCGCTGAACCTCCTCTTCTCCAGGCTAAACAACCCCAGCTCCCTCAGCCGCTCCTCGTAGGACTTGTTCTCCAGACCCCTCACCAGCTTCGTTGCCCTTCTCTGGACACACTCCAGCACCTCCATGTCCTTCCTGTAGTGAGGGGCCCAAAACTGAACACAGGACTCCAGGTGCAGCCTCACCAGAGCCGAGTACAGGGGGACAATCACTTCACTACTCCTGCTGGCCACACTGTTCCTGATACAAGCCAGGATGCTGTTGGCCTTCTTGGCCACCTGAGCACACTGCTGGCTCATATTCAGCCGGCTATCCACCAATACTCCGAGGTCCTTCTCTGCCAGGCAGCTTTTCCAGCCACTCATCCCCCAGCCTGTAGCGCTGTTTTGGGTTGTTGTGCCCCAAGTGCAGGACCCAGCACTTGGCCTTGTTGAACCTCATATAGTTGGCCTTAGCCTATCAGTCCAGATCCCTCTGTAGAGCCTTCTTACCTTCAAGCAGATCAACACTCCTGCCCAACTTGGTGTCATCTGCAAACTTACTGAGGGTGCACTCAATCCCCTTGTCCAGATGATTGATAAAGATACTGAAGAGAACTGGCCCCAGTACTGAGCCCTGGGGGACACCACTAGTGACCGGCCTCCACCTGGATTTCACTCCATTCACCACAACTTTTTGGGACCGGCCACCCAGCCAGTTTTTTACCCAGCAAAATGTATGCCCATCCAAGCCATGAGCATTCCTTTTCCTCATCTCTTATCACTATGTTTACCCCCACATCCAGCAAAAGATTGAGATTCTCCTTAGTCCTCCTTTTCTTGTTTATATACTTATAAAAACATTTTTATTGCCCTTAATGCCAAGGATGCTCTGGCCTTTGGAATGATACAGTGGGAATGGTCTCTTCCATCTTGCTGCCACTCACAAAGAATTGGTTTACTGGAAGATGCACTGACAGTCACAGGCAACAGCACTTCTTTCTTTCTATTCTGTTGGGTTTGTTGCTGGGTTTTGCTGTTTGTTTTTTTCCTTTTCATTGATTTATCCCCTTGTGTGCACTTGACCCCTCAGAAATAAAAGAAACAAAACCATCCAATTCTCAAGAATACTTCAGGCACAGAGAAAACGACAGAGCTCACAAGAGACAGTGAAATGGCAGGAAGCCACACCAAGCTGAGCAGCTTCTTGAAGAAGCAAGTGGCTTGGGAGCAATTTATGGATGGAGCCAAGGAAAAAAGCAGGGGCAGGTCCCCTCCCGCCTGAATCATCCAGCAGCTGCCCCGAGTCCGCACAGTTAGGAAGGCGTTCAGCTGAGCACCGCTCCTGTTCTATTTTGTCCTAATGGCTGGTAGGGCAGTGAATATTAAAGATAAAAGTAAAGAGCAACAAGAGAAAAATTAAAGTTTAGGGAAACTTTCTGCTACTTCTTCACAACATTCTTATGGTATTTTTTATGGAAATTGTGACTCTGGCCCATCCGTTTCTATTCAGAAGGGTGGGATTTTTTTGACTGAGTTACTTGACTACATGGATTTTCTCATGCCCAATCACATCACTGAGCTAATATTTTCCTTGCAAAATTTAGTGAGCTAGCTCTGAGCTTTGCCTCGAGTTATGCTTTCTGCTAATTTCTCTCACTAATGTTTCTGCTAACTGAGTTTTCTCAGCCGCATGCCATAAACCGTGTTCATTAAATAGGAGCAAGCAAGAAACCCACTTGAAGCTCCTTAAAATCCCCTCTAAAAGTGAGAGCAACCAGGCACAACGAACCTTGTTTCTTTTATTTTGCAAACAACATACCAAAGGCCTGACACCTTTTAATAGCTTCAGCCTGACCTCCCTCGCTTCCCTCTAGGAATGACTTCAGTGCTCAGCTACGGCAGGGGCTGCGCTGCAATGCGCAGAGCATGAGGCATTAAAATGCAATATTCCACAGGCTGTGATTTATGGTCCATCACTTAGAGCAAAGCATCGCGCATCTTAATTGCCTGCTCCTTTCCAACTATTCGGTTTGGGTGGGTAACTGGAAATTTTTCAGCCACCTTGAATTTTCATGGCAATATGGGTCTGGAGAAGCACAGGTAGGAGTTAGGTATGCAGCTCCCACTGACCATTGGGGTTTTGCATCTTTAGCAGTCTCTCTGTGCAATGCATGAAAATGGATCATAGGAAATAATCATGCATTTTTATTTGTCTGCTTTACCAGTTTCAAGGGGTCCCCAGTGGGATCAGATCTACAAGTCCATAGAAGATGACAGCTTTGCAGCCAGCCCTGGGGAGCTAACAGTCAGCAGATCTCTGAAGTCTTCACGTTCAGAGGTTTTTAGCTAATTATGAGAATCCGTAAAGACACAGTGAAAACTGAAACAGCTTCAAATTTTGATTCGGCTTATGTCTGACACACAACATGCCACTTTCAAGTCATCAGAGCCTGCAATGTGTGCACACTAGTAGCATCCTCCTTGAGGAAACTTTAATTTCCTTCAGCTACATAGATTTGCAGTTAAAACTATAGATTTGAAATTGCAAACACTGTACAGATCAAAGAGATGTATGTCCAACATCAGCAGAAATCAATTAATTGCATAGATGATGGTTCCATTAGTCAGTTATAGGGCTGTTATTTACAGGTTTGTATCCAAAAAACTTTTCTGGCCCATCCAGTGGACGCCTGTAATAAATTAGGTCAGTTGTGTTTTCTGTGACCTCTTCAACCCCCCTCCATCTCAAGATGCTTTATTGTCTGCAGAATTCTTCCACATGCACATAATTAAAGCCATATATCACTAATCCACCTGGTGGGAAAGCAATCTCAGGCCACCGAACCATGCTCAGCTCAGACAATTTGTTCCCCTGGAAGAAAAAGCTTTAGCAAGTTGGCAAAACACCAGAAAAGAGGATTTGCTATGGTGGGTCAAGTGATCACCTCATACTGACACTTGCGCACCCACCTCACCACCACAGATTATCAATCCGTTATTCCATATTTTGCAGAATCGAGCTAAAATGCAGAAGGTGTTTCCAAATGCCCATCCTGCCTCCAGCGTGCCACTGGCACATTGATTTCTCCAGAGCCACGCTTCCCTGCCTTGCCCAAAGCATCTATGCAATCCAAATATTTCTTTTGTATTGATTTAGTCTCACTGTTAGATTTTTTTGTTTGTTTAATCCTTACAATATTGGTATTTTTCAGGCTGGCAGCCAAGTCAATCCTTTGGAGACGTATGAAGTACATATTAAGAGTCTCATTGCCCAATAAATTAAGGGCACAAATTATACAGCCAAGTCTGATGAGCAGCTCATTACAAATGGCACGTTTTGGCATCACAGGGCTCTGCAAAAGAGAATTGTATTCATATATTCTTGCATGGAATATAAAATTCCAATCAGCAGAACCACAGAGGGGGATTACATTACCTTGGATTTAAATTCAACTGCATTTTTAATTCTATTAAAACTCCAACCTTCCACAATAAAATAATTGTATGCATTTGATTAGGATCGTAATTACATGTCTGCATATTAGTATATCTGTTTAAAAACCTAAATAAGCCTGCTATCCCTTGGAAAGGTTTGGAAAACAAGGTATTTCTTATCACAGCAGTGCCTTTGTACAGAGCAGAAGTTTAAATACACAAGACACTAAAGAGAATAGTGGGATTCTGACACAAAGGCAACACTTCCTCAGCATCTCATCAGAGTCCCACTAGATAAAAAAGGAGTTAACTGTTACAAGCCAAAATTACACTTGACCTCTGAGGTTTTCTGTTGGTCAGTTTAATTAGCCCATTACAGTTAAATATTAATATCAGTTTGAGCAAGTTCACACTTTGCTGTGTCTAGAAGGCAGTACAGAGGCGATGCATCTGAAAGCGTGCTGCAATGCCGCAGTTCCTGACAATAAATACCTTTTGACCTGGCAGACTGATCCCTGCTATTACTTAGAGGCTGCCGTTAGCCTCAGAGGCTGTCTTGGGGCTACTTAACAGGCAAATCATTGACCCTGTAGCACATAGCTCTTCGCTGCAGAGCTAAGTCAACACACATGCTACTTCGTATGCAAACCTAATTGGAAACAAGGGATAAATTCACTCCTTTCCTCCATTGCTTTGAGCCCACTTGAATGCTGCAAGTTCAAAATTACACTAAAAACTTTTTGGGAGCTGAGTCCTGAGATACCAGGGAAGAATAATTAATATAAGAAATAGAAGAACAAATCCTCTGAGAGCTGGGGTACTACAAACCTAGCACATGGCACCCCTGGATAAAGCCTCTTAGGTCAGGTTTTTACTGGCTGAAGTCTAAAACAGGTGGCTGTAGAAGGTCTGCTCTCTCTTCTGTCTTTCAAACCCCAAACCTTAGGCAAATTTGAGAGCTTATGAAAACTCAGGAAGCAAGTCCGCCACTAGCCAAAGTCTTATCTCCCCCAGGCTTTCAGCATTGGGAAAACCAGCAAAACCGCAGGTAAGGCACAGATCATTAGCTCTGTACCTCGTATTCGTAGGATCTCTTGTGGCAAGAGTCATATTCAGAAAATATTTAGCTTATGCATTATCAATTTAAGATACAATATTGAGTAACTATTATGGAAACGCAAGATGTAGAACAGTCAGATAAGCATCCAGAATGGCAGATTAACATATAAAGCTGAGTCCCTAATTCTAGCAGATTTTCAGAAACAGCAGCCCATTAATTCAGTCTTAACTGTGGAAGAGTTATGTCCACATCTTCCCTATTGACTGACTGCTCCTGCTCTTCACTGACCTTCTCTGGTGAGCCCTGAACTTGTTTTATTCCATTCTGGTTTTAGAGACAGAAAAAGAAAATCTAAATAAATGAACCTAAGATTTTCAAAGCTTAGCAAAGGTTCAGGGTCACTCCCTGGTCTGTATAGGTACATCAGTCATCCAGCTTTAATAACTCAGATTCCATGGAAGACAGTGTATAAAGACAGAGAAATCCATCAGACATAAATCCTCATCAAGTTAACTGTCCTATTTTCTTTCAGCCAGACACAGTTTTGCCCCAAGTGTAGAAGGCTTAGTTCATAGCGCAACCTCAGCAAAGAGAATAGCTTCCTCCATCCCACTGCCCCCACTACTTCTCCAGGCTCGTAATTTTTAATTATTTCTCCTGTCAGACCAATGATCAGAAATGTATGGAATCAGGTTCAAGGGCAGGTAATTCACAGAGACAAGCTCAAATCTCTAGTACAGGAACTCAAATATGGGCTTAAAGCAACAACAACAGAAGAATCCACACTACATCTCAGAGAGCCGAAAGCAGCAGGTGTTCTCACGTATTATGTCCGAGAAAGGGCAATTTTGCTGTGCAGAAATTTGGCTGTAAGCCCTTCTTAGCCCAAGAAGCATCAGAGAGCTGCCCCACACTCTCCTGGCCAAGAAGCACCACTGTGCAAGCACTGGTGCTTACGTGTGGCCCAGAGATGCCAGAGCAGTTTATAACTAACGCCACCATGATTCAGAATAATGCAGTAGTCTCCAGAAAAAGCCACAATGTGCAACAAGTGTCCATTCACCATGAGCAACAAGAGGACGGGAGAGGAAGAGCAGGCAGATGACTGCTCATCGCGCCTTCAGTGCCGTGGCTCCCACCTGCCCAGCTCTGCCTGGTTTGCTCGGGACCTGTGTGCCCCATTAAATACAGCACATGGGCAGAAAACCATTTCCCTCATCTGCAGAGCAGCTGGAAAAAAAACAAGGACAAGCAGGGCTCTAATGAGAGAACAACCTGGAGCACTCGTGCCAATTTTAAGAGGATTAATCGAAGCTTTCTCCTCCAGGGACTTCAACAGAAACTTCCCCATGTTGGAGGGACACAGTATGAAAAGCAATTTAATTTCTTCCTTGGCAGTTAGAAGTGATAAAAGCAGCACCAGGCGTTTTGCAAAACCAGTGGTCAGGTTTTGCAAGGATATTGCTTCTTCTCACAAAAAAAAAAAAAAAAAAAAAAAAAAAAAAACTCTGGTTTTGGCTTCACTGAAGACATCACAGTGAGTCATTCAGAGGGTCCTCTAATGAAACACGGAGTTAAGCCTGTCGTGATTTGAAAAGATTAATTTGCAATATCATCAGTGTTGCCTGCTCCCAGACAAAATCCCATTAAAGCACTGTTCAAATGAACAGTTTTTATGGTTAGTCCAGGCACAGGAAGGGTTTGAAACAGAGGGACAACTTGGAAACTGCAAAGCAGAAAGAGAGATTGGAAAAACTGCTGTGTTGCCCTTTGGGCAAGCAAATATCAGAAAGGAAGGAGAGTTTTAATATGTAAGTTCATTTACTCAGTGGGTGCTGCATGTTTGGAAACATCTTCAGTCCAAAAAAGATAACACCCACAGCAAGTATTTTAAAGCATTATAGCAGAAGCAGTCTATATCGCAAGAAAACTTTTAATTCAAGTCTGCACAGGACTGCTCACAGTGCACAACCAGAAACCATTCCCACCACCTGAACTAACAGCAACACATCCATCTGTGATTTGCTTTTTTCCCCAGTGCATTTTTAATAAAACCATCCCTACAGAATCTGGTCACCAAAATTACAGAAAGTATGCTCCCAAAATGAGAAGTGGGAGGGATAATGCAACAGTGCTCATCGAGCTAATGAAAGCAGCAGGACAGACTTAATCTCTTAACACACAGATGTCTGATGGCTTTAACTGGCTAATTACGGTTACGATGAGCAATAGTTGGGAAGCTCTACACTAGGCAGATGCATTTACTCAGCTATTACTATTAGATTTTAAATCTGTTTCACTCCACAGATGACTGTGATGTTTAGAGGAATTAAGCATCCAGCTAATGGGGAGAGTATGGAAATTCATCCTTTAACAAGGGCAGTTGCATCCGTACAATACAACTAGTTGAGGATGAAGAAACCAGGAAACTTCTTACAGCCTACAGCATGAAACTCGGCCATTTGTTTCTGGGGTCCCTGATTGTACTTCTGTAGTTATTTGTGGGGACACAGCCCTGCTTTGCTGTTTAAATACAGGAGATGCTTCCTCTTCCACAGTGCTTCTTTTGCGAGGAAACAAAAGAGTGCAGGAGCCAAATTGCAGAACGGAATTTGAATGAGAGAGAACAAGCAGCTTGCTCAATAGCACACAGGGAGTCCTTGGCAGAATGAGTTATGGAAAGTCAGCAAGAGGAAAACATCTGCCTTTATTTTGGGGTGGGGAGAGAGGAAAAAAAACAAACACATCCTTGCAGACAGCTCTCCCATGTCTCAGCCCAGGTCTTTAACCATGGGACAATTCCTCCTTTTACTGTGCTCAGACAGAAATACGAGCGTGCTGTTGAGTTAACTTCAGAGGTGCTTAGTCCAGCTTTGCTGCTGGGCAAGATTTTCCAAGGCCCTGCAAATCTGCTTAGCTCTGCTCCAACTGGAGAGCTAAGCCAGCACGGCTCCCTTCCAAAATACTGCCCGAGGCAAGGCAGCAATGCTGCGTCCTTTGCCCCCTGCTCCGCAGCAGCCACCAAGCAGTGACATATGCAGGTTTTTGTTCACCCCTTGTCAGTATAGTTGAAAAGTTGCTACATTGTCATTTTGAAATTAAGTTTCTTACAGAGTTTCCTGGAACAAACAGCTAAGGAGATTTCTTTGGTATTCATTCATTCATACATTCCTGGAGAAAATTTTAGGATTTAGGAAGGATAACTTCTGCAGGAGGGGTTACCTTTGCACGTGTTGGACAACTTGGGACGGGTAGGACTACTTTATCCCAACCCCTCTATTATTAGCAACAAACAATAGGGTGATCAAGAGGGCAATTCGGAGCAGAAACCCAATTTATCCCAGTTTAACTCCCCCTTGCTCAAGAGGAGCCCAGAGCTTGACCAGAGCAGTCAGCTTCTGTGAACATCCATACTGACCACCTGCCATGTAGAAATGTCCCAAGGAACACGCCGAGACACCGAATCACTGCTTCTTCCCCTCTTTCAGAAAATCTACCCATTGGATTTTGACCCGCACTGTGGCTGGCCCCAAGGCAGACACACGCAAATACTGAAAACGTATGTCTGGGATATAGAAGACAGGGACCTCACATTTGTAATTTATCATATGCCAACAGAAGTCTGTTGTCAGGAAGAACATTTGCAAGCATCTGGATGCTAAAACAAGCACCAGAGAAAGTTCATTAAAATAGAAATTGGAGTTAATTAATGAACTGATGGACTCCTCTGTTCCCTTTACTTTAAAGCCATCCACATCCTTCCCTTGGTCTACTGCCTAGCTTTATTCAGTTCCAGTTAGTATATCAAAGTGATGTATTCTGCTTACAAATTCAAGGCAAAGCACATTTATCTATTACAGAAGGAGAATGGATTTACATTTAAATGGGTGTTCTTCATGGATCTAATAACTCAGTTCAGTAATCAAAGTAGCACAATCTGAGCAGGAGCATCTTTGTGTTTGGCATTAATGCAGCCCCCAAGACTCACTCCACACAATTCTCCCAATTTATTTCATGGGTGATGAGGAACAAAATGGGAATGTTGTCATTCTCCAGCTACAACCAGCCAGCAAGGTTAACCAGCAATTAAAAGACTGCTTGCTTAGGCTTATGTTTCAGTTAAAAATTCAGACTCAACAGGAGAGCAAGAAATCACCATGGTGCATGGAATTTCATTCCTTTACAAGAGTAAATAAACAAATAACGCTCCAAAAGTGCCAAGGGAAGTTTGGCAATGAAACTCCTACCCCTCTAAGAGCAGCAAAACATCTGAAGCTCACTGGGCTCAGTGAAAAACTGCAAGGATTGCACTAGTATGAACCAAGCAAAACAATTTGCAAAGTGAAACACACTTGGAATAGAAATAACCAGAGAGGCGATAAAATTCAAAACTATGCTAATCAACTTTTTTATTCCTTTTTATTGGGCTACACTTGATTTTTATCTAAACATATGCAGAAAAATGTGTGCACATACATTAAAAACAAGTAACTATAGCTTTATTCTAAAATACTAGTAACTCTCCTAATGAATGGTTTTCAAACTGTAGAATTTATTAAATTTTGTTTTATAGTGATCTCTATGGCAACTCTACTCCGCGCGTTACAAAAACCTATCAAAAGCCAACTCAAAGATGAGTATGCAAGAAAAGGCATCTGTTTCAACCAGACAACAACAAAGCAAGTTTACGTGCAGTGTGTGGTTGCAGATGAAATCCTCCACCAAAACAATTCTCTCTCAGCGGGACACAAGAGGCACCTGTTGCTCCAAAAGCCATGTCACTCTGCAGGTGCAGGACAGCATTTCCTAACTGCCATAAGAGCTACTTTGCAACACAAAACAGAAAAAAACAAATCTGGCATGTTCCAGGTTGCACCACAGCTTTTGTTGTTCTGGGGAGGAAATCCAAGGGGACAAGGAGAGAAGTCATCTCCTAAGGAAGGCAGCACTGTTTCCTCTCACTCTGTTCTTTCCCACAAAAGTTTACAAACTCGAGCTTATGTGCTCCCCTCTCTATAAAATCAGTATTCTCTCCTGCTCCACTCTGTAGTTTTGGTACCCAATGAAATCCTGGAAGAGACAAAGAAAATTCCACTGTCCCTCGCTTGTTAATTACCAGCCTGCTTTTCACTGCAGCAAGAAGTTAGAGCAGCAGAAGAGGTCTAAGAAAGCATGCAAATTGGTGAGAGTTTGTAACTCAGCACATACCTACTGCTGTTTTACTGCAGGGACTATGAAGTTTCCCACCATGTAGAAAGCATATGGTCTAAATAAGGCTAATAAAGATACAGAAGTGTTTCTGTTCCCTTCCTTGTAAATAAGATTTCCCTGTGGGCTACTAATTTATCAGACAGTTTCTCTACAGTTTATGACTGCAGATCAGAAAACTCTGGATAAAACGTTTAAGTCTGCTACACGCATTCACCATCTTTCCCTCTTTTTCTTTCTTTAGGCTAATGCTGGATATGTACACCCAGAATAAGTATTCTGATCTAAGAATTCCGAATTTTAGGAGAAAGCCTATTACTGCATTGTGCAAATCTAAGCAATGGATTCCTTTGCTGCTCAGATCTCAAAAGCATAGATTTAGAAACAACTCTTGGATAATCCTATTTATAGACTTTCTCAACTGACCAGCTAGAAGTATTTTCTGAAGTCCCACTGCCGGCTGAACGTATGTGACCAAATCGCAGGAACAGGACACGGAGCAGCCCTGTACACCTGCCTCTGCCAAAGGATGCTCGGCGCTATGCATCGATTCCTCTCCACCATTTCTTGCCTTAATGCAAAACAGCAATACCGGGAGGATCCCAAACCTCCTCCTGCAGCAGAACAGCGGAGAGGAGAGTGCAGTGGTGCCAGTGCTGGAGGAGATGCCTGCAAAGAGGACCAACAAATACAAACATAATGTGATAAACAAAAACAGGTCCATTATCAGCTTTGCTTTCCACCTCCAATTACTGTTTGTTTCAGCTGAAGATTTTTTCCTGGAAATGCAAACAGTTCCATTACAGCTTAAATATCTGACAAGACAGCTGGCTACAGGCTTGTGAAAAGCAATTATTTTGGACACTGATTACTTCCCATGCAGGCAGCAAGCGTTGTAACTGCCGATAGCTGGGGAAGACCGCAGCTTTGTCTGATGGACTACAGTATCTGGAGGAGTTAATTAAGCTTGCGGGATGAGTAGGAAGAGAGAAACTCTGCAAACATCCAGCTTAACATTCAAATTAATTGACATGAAATAACTTCATGTGTTTAATTTAAATGCAATTAATTTATTAGAAAAAAACTAGTCTAGGGACAGAGAGCTGGTGCATCCGGTGTAGCAGCTAGAGCAACATCAAGTTACCATAGCAACTTGTTGATTAGAAACAAGGCAAACATTTAGGATGATGTGGTTTTGTTGTAATCCAGAGCAATGACAACTGCACTAACAGGACTCAACATATTGAGATAAAACTAAGAAAATTAAGAGCACATATAAAGGATTTTTTTCCCTCCTTTGAGCAGAGAGGGCATTGCATGAAATGTGAATTAATTCTGGAAGTGCAGGTGCTAATGTGGGTAATCAAAAAGCAACCCAGCACTGCACTGCATCAATACTTGTATCTATACCATCGTCTGCACATAGGCTCTGAGCAGCTCCGCCATGTATCAGCCGCGCAGATTTTAGCGTCCTGGCCAGACAGGGTGACCGCATTCACTGCCACACTGAGCCAGCTGATGCCTTGTGTCCACATTCAAAGGAACTCCTTAAAACGACCAAACTTCATTAGTAAAGAAAACAAAACAAAACAAAGCAAAACCCTGCCAGCCATTGCTCTAGTTGTTTATGCATTTCACTGAGCCTCTCTAATGCAGTTGCTAAAAGATGAGGGATCCTGGTACGTATGAATTCACATATTATATGAATTATTATTCAAAGAAAGCTACAAGTACATTTGGGGCTTTTTTTCCCTTTACTACAGTTACCATCATTCTATAGATCAGGAACTGAACCACAGGATGGCTTAAAAGATCTGCCCAAGTGAAATAGGAGGTGCAAGACCAAGGGGGGAAGCTAACGCGGATGCGGGAGCCCGGTTACGCACCCGAGTCACTGCCTGCCCTGTGCAGCTTCTCCTTCCTGACATGAGCTTTCAAGTCAGAACTGGGACAAAGAGGAAACCTGAAATACTGCAATACAGAAGAACGGAGTAGACTTTCTATTCCTGGGAAATTCGAGATTAAGATTTGTTTTTCCGTTTAACTAAGTATATGCATTTGGGCTTCTGAAGCAGCACTGAGGAATGAAAGTCTGGAAACAAACAAGCCACTTGCAATGACAGCCAAGAAAAGAAAAGAAGTTTTGACACCAGAGTGACGGGAAGCACCTCTGATTCTTTAAATGCCCAGGCTGCACATTTTAAAGGTCTCCCCTGAACAGCCTCTGCTCATCTCCCTGGAAAAGCAGCAGGCTGAGACTGATGGGCAGGATTTGACCTCCAGATCCAAGGAGGTATTTATCTCAACTTGATGCTTAGTCACAATTTATTCATTTACCCATTCCTGAGGAGAAGTTACAGGGCAAACTCTGGGTATTTTATCTCCAAGCCCTTGATAGGGCACAAATCTGCATCCCTCCAGGCTGGTGTTTCTCTGCTGAGAGGGTTCCCAGAGCTGCTGACAGCAAAGTCCTGTTTAGTGGGAAGTGAAAGTAAAGGGGCAAAGCCCTTTTTCTCAATAAAAGGCAAATTAGGATACTGACAAGCAGCTTCACGCAATCCCCTCCTTTGGCTTCCCCTCTGCATTAATCTAAATGGTAAGACATGAGCCTGAACATGGCCAAACCATTTTCCTGGGGAGACTTCAAGTTTGCTGCAAGCGGTACTCTCTTGTCTTCCTGTGTGGCTGCTGGGGCATTACGTTTATGCAAGAAGTAATAGGAGCTTTTTGGTTCTCTAAAGAGAGACTACAGACTAGGAAAATTTAGTTCACTTTGCTGATCCAGACTAGGCAGAGTAGAGTTTTGTCTTCTTCTCTCATACCCTGCAAGTCCCTTTGCCACTAGGCTACCAGCTGTTCCACCCTGTATAAATAATTCATTTTTACTGGAGCCATGATTTGAAGCTGGGGCTTTCTTCAATTAAGACAGGAAAAAAATACATTTCTTATTCTTCCCCAAAGATTACGTCCACACTCTGCCACTGACAGTAATGAAAGGGCTGTCCATGCTGCCCTGCTCTCCTGAACACAGTTTATTTTCACGTAATTGGTGAAGCAGGATGTATTCACTTGGTACTGTGTTCATACACAATGAGCATTACTTTATTCTGCTTTCTTCTTAATTCAATGAGGTCCAGCCAGTCATCTTCCCAACTTCTATTCCTCAAACTCAGCTATGTTTTAAATAGATATGTGGGCTTTGAAGCTGTAAATAATCAAGTTGGAAAGTACTTTACAATTTCTAGATAAGACCATTTCCTTACTTACCCATAAAAGTTGACTTGCCACATCTTCCCTAATTCACTATTTCAAAATAGGCAACATAAGGGATTTGGTTCAACCTTTAGATGAATTCTTTTGATTTATAGTATTTTGCAGAGTTCATTTTGAGGTGGAGAACACGTGATCAGTTTTTCTTGAACAGTGTGCTTCCAGAAAGTGGATGGGTTGAAATGCAAGCCAAGCAAAAGAAGGAACTCGTTCACTACTTCCCATCAGTGGGCAAGTGTTTCACCACTGCAATTAGCAATGCATCATTATCATCTCCTTCTGCCCTTGCCTTCCACACGAGGCAGAAGTGAGACAGACAGTTACTAACCCTCAGCTACATTTTTTTCCCTTTTGTCCACATTCAAAGCTGCAGTGCTGCTTCAGCCATTACCATTTCCCCTGGGATTACCAAACGAATCCCTTCTCCCTCCCACCTCCTGCACTTTCTGCCTTTTAATGCCCCATTTTCATCCCTTCCAGAACCACGACCCAAATTCACCTCTGATCCTCAGCAGGTGGCTCCATCTCCTCAGGGCCCTCTCCAGGACTTCCCCCCAGGTTATCTTGTAAATGCTGTGTGCAGATAAAGCACTAGAAGTTGTCTGATGAATTTATTTCCCTGCAACTCTGCCACTCCTGAGGTTACGCTTAGGAGATGGTTTCTAAAAATGTTAATTTTAGTGATTTTTGCTATAATGTTCACGTTTCATAGTCCACAGAGTTTTTCAAACACTGTGCTTGTTCTGCCTAGTCTGATATTTTACATTGTACATGGAGCATGCACATGGACTAGGAATTACAATAGCTCAACTACTTTTCTGAGAAAAGTCAGAGCTGTAGGAGATGTAGAGTAAGCATCTGTAGGATAAATTTATCATCACTGGAAGTGGGGGCAAATACAAAAAGCTACCAGAAGGCATGTACTGTACTCGAGTCTTTCAAACATACTGAAGTTATCTCACAACCAAGACCTGAAGTGTGCTGTAACATTTTTTCTTATTTTTTATTTTTTAAGCGACTGTCCCTTTACACTGGCTTCCCAGCTACAAAAAGTATTTTTCCATGTAATATACACATTAGCTTCCAGCAGAGAAATGTAATTACCATAATAAGATTCCTTAAAACTTGGCTTTTATGTTGTCAACTGCATTAAAATTTAAATCTTGTGCCAAGTCGGAAAAAGGCTCTGAAAATTTAAGAAAAATATATGGCAAAATCAATATTATTAAGAGTGAAATGGACTAAACTGAAAGCAATCAAACCTTTCATTCCGTATGAAAAAAATACTGTAAAATTATAATAAATTACTTTCATTTTATCGCTTGGTAAATTGCTAGAATATCAGTGTCAACACCACAGCACTGCTTTCACCAAAGGAGTACTTCACCACTTTGAATCTGATAATATTTGCATTTTTCTCATAGGTAACTCATACTCTACAACATTAATGTATGTTTATTTCTGGTTTTTAAAGGCTCTCCTATGATGTTTTTCCTGGTATCATTTATTATTTAGACACTCACCCACTTCTTTCTAAATCTTCAGGCTACTTCATCTCAGAACACAAAATCCCATTGTCTTGGCACTTTTATATACCAGTTCAAAAACAAATCTAGAAAAATATGGCTGGGTCCATTTTCTTTTTAAACAGCTTCACTTCTACTTGATTACAAATCACCCTGATGGTACCGGCTGGATTTATCAACAGTTTATTTGGACGCTTTTTAGGAATGATGAAAATTAAGACAAGTGGTCCAGCTACCAAGGTTTATGGATGGCATTTGGTGCAATGCTGATATCAGTCCTATCTGCAGCTAAATCATGTTCTGTTGTGCCAAAGCAACACAGAGACCATTGCTCACCTATTTATGTCTAAAACTCTCTCCGCTCTCATTGCAAAGTCATGCAATATTTTACGTTCTTGTTCTATTACACCCGTTGCAGCAGTATGTGCACCTACACTTTATTCAGGAATCAGTGCAGCACTGCCCCTGCAAGACCCAAGCCCCACCACGCGAGAACCCTCGGAGCAGCCCCAAGTTTGGATCCACCTGCTCCAGGTGCAACCATCCACATCTGCACTTTTCCAGGCAGGCAAGCCCAGGAGAGGGGGATGTAAATGCAGGTTTTCACACCAGGGAGGAGGATGCGATTGCAAAAACGTTTATGCAAGAAACAAAGATTTCAGACCTGTCATGAATGAGAAGATAAATAGTGCCACTGCCACACTGCTCTTTCCCTTAATACAGCTCAAAGTTGTATGCAAGAAGATTAGACAAATGCAAAAAGCATTAACTTTTTCACCAGGCTTCTGTAAGATGGGACAATATAATTATCCCAATTTGCCTACAGGACACGGGAATGTGGATAGAGAGGTTAAAAGACAATACTATTATTTTAGGAAATATTTGAAAAACATCTCACTTGCTAGAGACTATTAGGAATAGTGTTTTCAAAGGACTTTGCATTATACCAAATGTTAACTTATTTCCAGGGCAAGTAACGTCAGGTGTAGGTGCAAACTTCTCAGCACTTCCGCAAATAAAATACACTGTGAAAGAACTGTTTGTTTTTCTTGGATGGTGTTTCAAGGCTGATGAACTTTGACTTAATACAAGGGCCTGAAAGTTTTCTAAGATGGAAGAAGAATCCCCATTTTATCTAAGGGATAACGCAAATATCGTCTCCATTGAATTCTCTACTAAAACTCACTCTGCCACACCTGGATTTTAATCCTGCTGGCTTCTGGAAGATAAAGCGATGGCATGAGAACTTAGAGCTACCGGTATTTTGTCCCTTAACAAATCCACTTTAAATTTAAAGAACCAAAAATAAAACCCTTAAGTGATAAACTGGCATCGCGCTTCCCATTGGTTTCAGACACAGAGAGATAAATTGATGTGCTGACCTTTCTCTGGGGCGCGGGACTGAGCGATTTCCTTTCCCCCGCAGCACCATTGAGTGGATGTGACGTTCAGTCACGATCTTATTGACACGAGAGCGTTCCCCACACAATTACCGACCCCTCCCGCGCCACCACTGCTCATGCATCAGGGCTAACGATGACAGACCGAGCGGGAGAAGCACTTCACTTGTATGTAGCTACCGACCAAAATTGTTACTTCACTTCAACTTGCAGTTGTATTACAGATCTCGTCCTTTCCTTCCCCTCTTTTAAAATGCACCAGCATGAGCATTCTCTCAACACAAGGCTTTAAAAGGAAATTTCCATCCTTGGGCTGCACTCACTTGTTAATTATTTACCAACCCATACAAAATACAGCAGCATTGATCGCAAATTTGTAATTAAGGCTGACTTGGATTTTGCACTTAAAGCAGATGTTCATATTCTTTGTGCACAGTGCCCTCCACATTCTATAATACCTGCCCTTGGGATTGACTAACATTTGGCTTTACGAGCATATTCAGTAATTCAGTTTATATACAGGTCCTTCCCCACGCGGGGCAATATTTGGCTGTTTCTCAGGCTGCGTGATTTCACTGGCAGACCAACACAGACTCAGAAACCAAGGTTTCACTGAAAAAAAACACGGTTGTGTTTAAGTCAGCATTGTTTCATCTAATGGCTATGATTATCCCCAGCGTGAATGCTTCTCTACCCCATCCTTGCGCTCTCTAGAGATTGATACTGCAGAAAGATAAAAGGCCAGAGGGTAATTATACCTCTTTTCATTTCTACTGATCTCAAAGTGTTGTGTAAAATGCATAAATGCCTCCTACACACAAGCCTCCGATCTAAAGGATGACCTCGTAAATACAGAAAGAAATGTTTGGTTATTTTTCAAGGATTAATATCAGAAAAGCTCCTTCCATCTTCTCCTGAAATTCTTTCTCTTTTGCAGCTAACCTATTAGCTTAGATGTAGAAGCATTTTATAACAGATGCGACTGCCTCTCCTTAACACATAGATAAGTTTGGAAATACGACCAGAATTATGATGGCCATTTTTGCATATATTCTCAGATAAAACTTGCTAGGTTTCCAAGATAAAATAATTTATCCCACAAATACACTTTTCTGACTTTTAAATCAGAATGAAAGGAAGCACTCAAAGCTCCTCAGACAAGTGTTTTGTTGTTTTTTTTGGTCTCTTTGTTTTGTTTTAAACTACAGCAATGGATGAAACTTTTTCTAAGTTCCCCCTTGCTCATCCCCAGCCGTGCTCCCTGTGTTGCACCAACAGTAAGAAAGCAACTTCTGTGAGTAAACCACGCAGATCTCCAGCAAATCTTACAGTTAAAGTACTTCTGACTAAGGAAGTGCCTTTTTATGTAGTCGTTTGGTGATTTATAACTGCGCTTCAAGAAGCCAAAGCAAAATGCTGCCATTCCCAGCCCAGCTGTCAAAATGAAAAAGGTGAGTGCATGCACACAGAATCACAGAATGGCTGAGGTTGGAAGGGACCTCTGGAGATCATCTGGTCCAACCCCCCTGCCAAGCAGGGTCACCTAGAGCACATTGCACAGGATGGCATCCAGGTGGGTTCTGAATATCTCCAGAGAAGGAGACTCCACAGCCTCTCTGGGCAACCTCACACTAGAGAAATGCTTGCTCATATTCAGCCGGAACTTCCTGTCGTTCAGTTTGTGCCCGTTGCCTCTTGGCCTGTCAATGGGCACCACTGAAAAGAGTCCGGCCCCATCCTCTTGACACCCTCCCTTCAGATATTTGTAGACATTGATAAGATCCCCTCTCAGCCTTCTCTTCTCCAGGCTAAACAGGCCCAGCTCTCTCAGCCTCTCCTCATATGAGAGATGTTCCAGTCCACCGGTCATCTTCGTAGACCTCCACTGGACCCGCTGCAGGAGCTCCGTGTCCCTCTTGTACTGGGGAGCCCAGAACTGGACACAATACTCCAGGTGTGGCCTCACCAGGGCTGAGCAGAGCGGGAGGATCACCTCCCTCGACCTGCTGGCAACACTCCTCCTCCTAATGCACCCCAGGACACCATCAGCCTTCTTGACCACAAGGGCACACTGCTGGCTCATGGTTAACCTGCTGTCCACCAGGATTCCCAGGTCCCTCTCCACAGGGCTGCTTTCCAGCTGGTCAGCTCCCAACCTGTACTGGTGCATGGGGTTATTCCGCCCTAGGTGGAGGACCCTGCACTTGCCTTTGTTGAACTTCATGAGGTTCCTCACCGCCCAACTTTCCGGCTTGTCCAGGTCCCCCTGAATGGCAGCACAACCCTCTGGTGTATCAGCCACTCCTTCCACTTTTGTGTCATCAGCAAAGTTGCCAAGGGTGCACTTTATTCCATCATCAACGAATAAGTTGAACAGGACTGGACCCAGTACGGTCCCCTGGGGGACACCGTTAGCTGCAGGCCTCCAACCAGACTCAGGACCACCAAGCACAACCTTCTGGGATCTGCCACCCAGCTGGTTCTCAACTCACCTCACCGCCCGCTCACCCATCCCGCGCTTCCCGAGTCGATCGCCTCGGCGTGTGACACGTACGTGGGCAGATCCGCGCCCACAGTTTTAGCATGGCAGCCAAATGATATCATCTGTGATACCACAACAGTCAGAATGCTTTCATCCATAACCATGCAGATGTTATCTCACCTTCCTACACCTGTCCCTGTGCAATTCGGAATTACAGAACAGCTCCCAAAAATGAAGCGCGCTTACAGAGCAGTAAAGAACACTGCATCTTCCCAAAGAAATGCAAGTCAATCAGATTTGCAACCAGGAATTGTCATTTTCCTGGGATATCTGGAGAAAATAATCAATAGAAGAATCACAGAATCATTTAGGTTGGAAAAGACCCTAAGACCACCAAGTCCAACCATTAATCTATCACTGCCAAGTCTACCACTAAACCCTGGCCCTAAGCACCACATCTACATGTCTTTTGAAGACCTCCAGGGATGGGGACTCAACCACTTCCCTGGGCAGCCTGTTCCAATGCTTCACAACTCCTTCCATGAAGAAGTTTTTCCTAATGTCCAACCTAAACCTCCCCGGCGCAACTTAAACCCATTTCCTCTTGTCCTGCTGCTTGTTGCTCAGAAGAGATAGACCGACACCCTGCTACAACAGCATTTGAGATAGTTGTAGAGAGCAATAATGTCACCGCTGACCCTCCTCTTCTCCAGGCTAAACAAGCCCAGCTCCCTCAGCCGCTCCTCGTAAGACTTGTTCTCCAGACCCCTCACCAGCTTCGTTGCCCTTCTCTGGACACACTCCAGCACCTCCATGTCCTTCCCGTAGTGAGGGGCCCAAAACTGAACACAGGACTCCAGGTGCAGCCTCACCAGAGCCGAGTACAGGGGGACAATCACTTCACTACTCCTGCTGGCCACACTGTTCCTGATACAAGCCAGGATGCTGTTGGCCTTCTTGGCCACCTGAGCACACTGCTGGCTCATATTCAGCCGGCTATCCACCAATACTCCCAGATCCCTTCTAATTTTTCCTTGACATGAAGGGGATTTCATCTGATAAGCTTTTAAGTAACAGGTATTTGCATCTTTGACAGCAAAGGACAAACTGAATTATTAAAAATGCTACATTACTGATTTTTTATTAATCTGCATCTCATTTGCTCCCTTCTAAAACCAAGGCGTGAGTACCACTGTGACGTCCCGCCAGGAGGGCTGGAAGGTTAGACTGAGCAGCATTCATTTTTGATTGGAAAATGAGTCACAGCTAATTATTCCAGATCTTTCTTATTCTGTTTAATAACTATGTCTGTCGCAAGGTTACTACTGTGAGCATGCCCATTGCATTTCTGTTAGTGATACACAGAACTGAAAAAACTAAATTGAAATTCCTTATTTGGGTCAGGTAAAAAATACAAACAAACAAGAAAATTCAAAGTAATCAAAATTATCCGTACTTCTTCAGTTGGCAAAATTCCTATTTGTGATTCTTGCCCCCAACATTTTAACTTCTTTTCCTTCTGGAATCTCTAGAAATACTGGAAATGTGGGGCTGGGTTTTCCCTTTCATTCTTGTGTCTTTCACAAGCGTGCTAGAGCCCCTGTGGTATTACCAAACTTAAAATGAGCAGCAGCTTCTAACGCCTGGTTAGATAAGAACAGGGAAGAGAAGAATGAAAAAGCGAAGAATAGCAACCCTGAAACCATACTTAAAAGGAAAAAAAAAAAGGTTTTATTGGTTTTTGTTGTAGTTATGTGGAATGATGTAGCAAATTAAGCAAAAAAAAAAAAAAAAACTTGGAAGGCAAAATGTGTGCCTTGGGGGAAAGTACGCCACACCATAAAAAAAATCCACGTTCGGCATCATCTTCCCTTGACCCACAGCAGGAACATGGGACATACCCGTGCCTCGAGCCCCACAGAGCCAACCTTTCCCCCCGCAGCCACAGCTCTGCTTTGGGACTCTGCCATGGACTTCATGAACACCCAGGCGCTACAACTGGAGTGCCTGCAGGCAGAGCAGGTAGTTTTCAGAAGCATTAAAGAGTGTTTAGGATTCTCAGTGCACCTCCACTTTTCCTGGTTTTATTCTTTAAAACATGAGTTTTAATACTGTTTAGAAACCTCCAAGCTGTAAGGATTTCGTAAATTATGTATGCAAATTATTACTTAAATGCTGACTACTAGAAACATCATCCCTACCTTTGTGTGTGTGTGTGTGTGTGTGTTTGTAGTACTTGTAAAGTTGGATTTAGATTCAGACTTGCAAACTCCACTTGAATTTCTGATAGAGTACCAAGTTTCTGCAGTTTACTGTTACACATTCGAGCATTTCCAATGTTATGTGTTTTAGATGTTTTAGGAAGAAAGATGGAGTGAAAAGTAATAAAATGAAATACTCTGCTGCAGCTCAGAATTTCATGCTTGAGCAGGCTCTAAAACATAGAAGGCTTCGTCTTGCATTACAGTAAGGGAAAAGTATTTTAAATAAGCTCTTGAACTATCCTGCCCGCATATGTATGGCCAGAATAGCCTAAAATGAATTTATACTGAAGTAGCCTCCAGAAGAAATGGAGA
The DNA here is from genome assembly GCA_013399115.1 of Anseranas semipalmata. Taxonomy (NCBI): domain Eukaryota; kingdom Metazoa; phylum Chordata; class Aves; order Anseriformes; family Anseranatidae; genus Anseranas; species Anseranas semipalmata. The sequence goes on from VXAA01005662.1 coordinate 253,648, forward strand.
ACTTTGCATCTTCCTCTTTATTCATGCTTCAAAGTGGACACGCTGCTCTAAGTGCAAATTTGGTTGCATCAAGCACTTGCACAACTTCTGGTACTACAGCGTGGAATGGGTGGAGCTCAGCACTGCAACCCCTACTGCACATCTCAGGACCCGGAGCACACAACAATCCAATGAACTTTGAAAAGGTTTTCAGGAGAGCTGTGAGCACGGATTTCCCCTGTCTCCAGCAGCTTTGAGTTATTGCAGCAGTATGGAAAGGGACGGGGGTACACGTCCGCATCAGCCAGACACCAGCAGGCAGATGGCTGCATGGAAATACCGCATGGACATGACACATCTTTACTGGCACGGATTACTTCTCCAAAAGCTGCTTTATTTCCAGGCGGCTTGTTTTCAGAGCATCACTGCAAAAGCAAAAGTGGAAATTCCTCTAAGTAGGAAAGAGCCATTCCTCCCAGAGCTCTGATTTTACATGTCATGCAACAAATGCCATAGCTGCTGACTTCCCTGGCACCCCACTGCTCGTGTTCCCATAACAACAGAGGAGATGCTCCAGCAACAACCGCTCCTCGCTGCTCACTTAAAACCAAAGCAGCAAAGGGTAACCAGATCTGCTAAAATACTTTCAGGATCCTCAAGGACCAGATCCTTCCTCAAGAACTCAGTCTCACAGGCAGTGAAATACATCTGCAATAACTCTTACATTCACCCATTTGAGGTGTTTGTTTTGGTTTGGTTGTTTGTTTAAAATGAACAAAAACATAAGCTATTAAAGCCAAATACAAAATTGAGGCGCAAAGCTGGAAAGAAAAGTCAGGTTGAAAACTCTCAAAGAACATCAGGTCTTGTAGCCCTTAGTTTCCCCCAAATCATGGGTAAGCTTTACATATTTAAATTCCTTGACAGTTTTGCAGCTCACAACCTCATTTTCTACATGGAATGATGCTGTATGCAGTAACGCAATGAAGCCTAAAGCATTGCACAGAAAGACATAAATCACGCCCTACATCACGAGCTGCATGGGTGAGACATAAGCAGTGAAACAATAAAAGATTCATAAAATGAATACAAAGAAAAGAAAACCTAGTAAAGGCCGCTGGAGACACAGCAAGAAAAGCAGCTAATACTTGCGGAAGGAATCTTGCTCTTCCATAAAGATTTGCCATTTATTCAAATGGCTAATGTATATGTCTTGACCAAAGGTCTTTCCAATTTGGTCATAGGCCGACAGACTGAGTTAATTATGTATAAGTTTACTTAATTATTCATCCATTTATTAACAACACCAGCCCTAGAAAATATGGCAGGTGCTCTTCTGCAGACACGTTGCTCTTTACTATAAGGCAACAACCCTAGCAGCTTCTCATTTTATGCTTATTTATATTTATTAAAGCAAATAATAGATACAAGGCTCCTACTTCAAGCACATACTTGAAGAAAATTTCACAACATATGCGAAAATATACCCTGAAGGAAAGTGTCTTAGAGTGGACACGCTTCTTTCCATGTAGTAAAGTGGATGAAAGGAGCCATGAATCGGTCCAGCAACTGTCTCCAGCCCCCAGGGAAGCCCAGGAGATTAGGGTTTGAGGTTGCAACAAGGGTGACTTCATGCCAACCACTCCTCACCCTTGCAGCAGTCTGCCACCTGCCCAGGTTCCTACCATGCCGTACTCTCTTCCCACGGCAGGCTGCAGTACGGGAAGGTGGGAACACAAAGAAGCCGGGGACTGTGCACTGCTCCCCATCACTTTGACCCTTCAATTGCTCGGCATTTTGATTAGCTGTTCTTAGCAAGAGTGCCATAAAAACGCTGTCATGTCTCAGTGACAAGAACTGAGAGGTCTGAGCAGAGCATCAAGCCATGAAAAATCATTGTCTAGATGATGCATTAGAGTGCTAATGGCTTAGACTTGCAAAGGGGGAAAAACTGGTAATGTAAGCAGAAAATGGCAGATGCAGTTTATTTCCTAACACAAAATGTCATTACTAATTCTCAGGCTGCTTATGGAGAAAGGTTAGCCTAGCCCCAGGCACACTGCTGACAAAAAAATCAGCGGGTCCGAGTACCGCCGGCCGCCCAGCACCTGCGCGCCTGCACCGCGTGTGAAACATGGCATGTCATTTTGGGCTGCTTTAATTGTTCCTTTTGAAACTTTTAACAACTAATTCTGGAAAGCTATCTGCTCACATTTTAACTTACATAGAAACCCAAAGCAGACCACTTAGTTATATTTTCACATCACAAATACAGCTGAAGCAATGTAAGTCTGCCTGTTACAGCACCTAAAATAACTTCATCTTCTGTCCCTGGCTGTGTCACTTGGTGGCTGGCTTATTTAAACCTTCATGCCTTGGGTTTGCCATGTGTAAAATAGGAATAAACAAATAACATTTCATCAAGTGCTGGAATATTTATTAATCCCTCACGTTAGTTGAGCTAATTAATAATAAAAGAGTTACCGAGAGCAATTCCCCAACAGGATTACCACTGAATTATGAGAGTAATTGTTCACAAGAACTTTAGTTGGCTAAAACCTCTTCCTTGGCAAGAAATTCTGTGTGCAGCTCGCCCTAAGCTCCAATCCCATAATCATTTTAAGGTGAGTTATTTCTGACCTGGGTAACTCCATGCTGCCTTGGGGTACAGTGAGCAGCACCAAGCAGCAATTTCATCTTCCTTGCACAGCACGTACCTGCCCATGACACAAAGCCTTTTGTCATTCCCTTGATCACCCTTGTCCCAGCCTCAACCCAAAGCATGCACCAGGCATCACCCTGCAGTCAGCACCGTGCACCCACCCCAGGTCAATTCGAGACTATCGGTTGTAATATTGAGTTAAGGCACCCTGGTGCAGCCCAGAAGAATTGCCAAGTTTGCCTGAGGCCTCAAATTAAACTTGTACACAGGGTGGAGGTACATTTAAAAAAAAAAAANCAGAGCCTTGTTAAACACTCAGGGAGGAGCTGAGCTGCCCGCTGCCAGATTCAGAGCTTTCACCCTGCTCAGTTCTGCTGAGATCCCCATCAGAAAGACAAATCAGAACCAACAAGGAGTAAGCAATACAAAAAGAGTAAGTCATACTGGAATAGCAAGTAAGGGCCAAAAAGAAAAACCAACAAAACAAAACAAAAACTTCTGCAAGACATGAATCATAGGACACCAAAGCTGATTTTGACTTCCAATTATTTCGCCAATTTTTCTTTTTTACTGCAGGTGAGATCTCCAGCACCCAATTCACACAACGGAACATTTCTTGGGCTTAAACTCTCAGGACATGTTTAAACCAAATTTACAGATAGCTAACCTGATCCTGTACAGATCAATAACCTGTACAGATCAGCTAACCTGAACCAGCTAGCATCTTGCAGACTTAGGTTTCCGCCCCAGAGCTGCCAGGCTCGTTTTGCACACCGCGATGAGCCCCCACGTCCAGGGGTAGCCCCGAGCTCCCGGGGGGTGAGAATTTGCCTTTGGGAGCTGTGCAGCAAGCGGGGGGCTGGCAGCTACCCCAAGTTGCAGCGGCAGCAGCTTTACCCGATGCTTCAAACTGGGGGGGGACCACCAGCAAGCAGCTCGCATCACGAACGTCCTACTGGCAAACAGGAGACCAGCAGTGCCAGCGAGGTTGCAGGGAGCACAGAAAAGCCCCAGCGTTGCTCCTGTTGTTTTTTTTTTTTTGACGCGGTAGGAACATTTTTGCATTCACAGACAAAACTGGATCAGACAGAGTGAGCCCTGCCTTGCAGCGTACTCTGCCTCCCTCTCCTGGCCTCTTCCCAGGCGTTGTGGAAATCAAGAACTTCCATACAAAGTTAAGCAAAAGCAGCATTAGCCAGATTAGGATTTTTGTGCATTAAGATGCCCAAAGCCTATAGAGGAGAACAGTGGAGCCCTGAGGAAATCCTTTCCATCATTAGCTTACCAACCCCGCGCTGAGACTTGCAAAAGCAGATTTTGCCAAAGACTGGCAGCTGTAAAAAATGCCCAAAAGAAAAGATAACAGACAAGCCAAAATACCAGTAATCCCTGCTTAAAATCACAAGCATGGGTATCAAAGCCTAACAATTTCTTCTCAGCCCTTCTTAAAAGAAATGATTACTATCACACTTCCTCATTAATCATCTCAACCTATTACAAAATACACTCCCAAAAGGGAAGAAAAAAAAAAAAAAAGCATCGCTCTTAAATCGTGATTCCCAAATTCAACCATCAAGAATGAAAGCAGCAGACCAAGTGAAACATGATCAAGCCCAAAATCCCTCCTTCCCCAGGGAAACTATAACTTTCCTGCAGAGCCATCCAACAGCACCAGGGCATTACTAGGTAACTGGGCTATAAAAGCTAAAAGGGAAGAAGAAAACACACCCATACACACACACAAAACATTCTACTTACAAGGCAAAGCAGCAGCTCCAACCTGCACTTGTGTTTTTGTATGGATAAGTGTAAACGCCTGCCTAATTGTTGGCAAATTTTGAAGCATGGGTATCAGACTTCTAGATGTACTTAGAACACAGTAAAATGCTCAAGATCAATACAATAATTAGCATATTGAGAAGTTCATTTGTGTTTTAATTTTTTGTCTGTCCCTTTTTCCATATATTTTTGGTGAACAAATAGATATTTAAATGGGAGAAAGACCACCACTACCCCCTCAAAACAATGGCACTCATTTTGGGCACTTCTGTTCTAAGGAGTATCAAATTTTAATTCAAAATCCAGAAAAATCTTACATCTGAAAATGCTTTTTCTGGTGTTCTTAGATTCGTATTACTCTTTATGGGAGTTAATCCAATTTAACCAATTGTGAATGTTAAATTACCTTCATAGTTCATTTACAGTTTGCCTCGGAGATAAGAAGCCTTTCTGTACCTGCAGAAGGAGAAACATTTCACTCTTTACTGAAAGGAAATCCTAGTTTATCAATCCAGGTGGCTGACATTTATAACTCTCAATGTATTTGCTGTATTTATTAAGTATTTACTAAAGCCCTAGTTCTTTGATAAAAAAATAGCATAAAAATCGCAGCTTTCAATTAGACTGCGTCTATTTATAGAGGAAGCTTAGAAACACAAATCTAAGGCTTCTTTTTCCTACTTTTTTTCTTTATAAGCAACCAACAACCAACTCTGTTGGGGCTGCCCATACCTGCAGCCCAGCCCAAAACCACAGGAGTTTGTGATGACTGCTCATCAGTTCCAAGTCAGCATGTTATCAGCACATTAACATAAACACACACACACACCAAATAGACAGCTAAGCCTGTGAAACTCGTTCTGCAATAGGAAATACATTCCCCAAGCTGAATAACTGAGGCCTACAGCTAAAAAAAAATCGTTAAAATAATTAAAAATAAAAATGAAAAAGCAAGCTCTATGTTTCTTTCAGAACTTTGGTACTCTCTCTCCCAGAACACATTCCAAGAAACGTAGTTTCTGCCTAAAGCTCGCTTTACCAGGGGAGAGATGCTCAGCGTGCAGGCAGGATCCGGCCCCAGCCATCACAGGCACAGAGCCCAGGGGCCACTGTGCAGGCAGCAGCAAGGGCCCTTCGCTTAACAGCTCCCAGTTTCTCTAGGAAGCGGGATCGTTCACAGTGCGGGTACCGGCTGCAGCCACGTACAGACTGATGAGGGCAGCCAGGTCAGAAAGGGGCTGAGTTATCTCATGAATTTCTTTAAAATTGTGGATAAGCAGGTGAGAAAGCGCTATTTTTAAGGAGCCCTTTGCCATCACTACCTGCCCTCGGGTGAAGGAAGGCGCTCACGCAACAGCCAGCAAAGCCGAGAACCTTTTCTGACAGTCGCCGGGAGCTCCACGAAGTGCCTGGGAAGACTTCGTTACCCCCGAGTTCGCACCAGCAGTGCGATGAAGACTCTGCAGACAAACCCCGATCCCTTGGAGGGCAGACGGCGGAGCCGGAGCAGCAGCCAGCGCTCCAGCAGCCAGGCACTGCGGACACAAAGCATAAATTAACCTACCTGGAGCTCCGTGCTGCCACAGCCACGTCGCTCTTAGTATTTCCAGGTCATTTAGGAGAGCTGAGGCACTCGCGCATGATGCTGCGCCTGCCCCACAAAGCTTACCCAGGAAAGCACTAAGCCCTTCGTGTCGGACCTTTGTCAAAGAAGCCTTAAATATTGGAGAGAAACAAGGACCAGTGAAAAGCAGGGACCCTGGAGGTGCTGGAGCAACCCCACAGGGGGCTGGCAGCCACTGCTGCGGAAGATGTCAGCAGGGCTGCAGGGGCGTGCAGGATTTGCACTGCCTTCCTGAGCCCAGGCGAACACAGCTGGAACGCAGCTGTCATCCTAACTCCCAGATACGGACGGGTTCGGATCAAGCATTACAGACAATATCGTGTAACTGGCTTCTAGGGCAGCAGCGAGCAAAAATAAATTGCATCCACCAGAGGAGTGGACCAAATGAGGAACGGCGTAGGAACAGGAACAATTCCCATGAATTCTGCAGGCTAAGCATCCTCAAGCATGGCTCACGCCTGGAGAAGGGCATAGCCAGCCATTTTTCCTCTCCCCTCTCTGGCCATGCAGAACAGAATATCCCATTATTCCAGAAGATGCCAGGATGTGCCCACGGCTTTTGCGCTGTCCTCTCCCTGCTTCACCTTTCCTGGAGGTGCCAGCGTCCCCGCGCCGTCAGCCCACAAGCCTTGCTGCTATTTTTGGCAAACCTGAGGCTGAGCTGTTTAATCTTGCAGAGTCACCGAAGCATGCTGTGCCTTTGTTTTGCTGTTTGCAAAACCGAGCTAATAATAAGCACCTCTGTAAAATAACCTGAACAGCTCAGATGAGGACATGAACTATTTTTATCCATGCAGAAGGATGCTGCAGGGGGAATGAAGTTCCATTTTGCTCTGAATTCCAGCTGTGCTCAGAGCTGATGCTTTTTGTTTTACCAAGCCTTTTCAGATACACTCTGAACTTCCTGAAATTTAATTTATTTACTTTTTTAACCACTAAGATGAGTGCGGTAATTGCAGCCCGCTCAGCAAATGACGGTAGGTAGCACGCGCACAGAATATAACGCACCGTGCCGCAGACAACAGCGACAAGGACTCCTGTCCCTGCGAATTGCATCCAGCAATTGGGGAAAAAAGGAACAGCAGAAATACAAATGAATGGCTTTATCTGCAACTTACTGCCAGCACAACGGGCAGCGAAGCCAGGCTGGCAGCGCAGTACCAGAGCAGAGCTGGTACCAGGATGTGCCACGCCATGAGCCAGGCTCTCGGCAGCTTGCTCCAAGGTCACCATCTCAAGCTGTTTTGCACTGTTAAAAGTGCTTTTTGGCTCAAGCCTTACAGACCGATATTGCAGAAATACCCAGATACATAGCTGATAAAATACTCGTTTGCAACCCTCCTGTTGTGACCCTTGGGACACTGCTACATTTTCATTCTCTTATTTCCACGCAGAAAAAACATCAGTTTTCACATCCTAGCCCATTTTCTCTTTACATGGAGGTTTGATGGCACTACACCTTCATTCCCCAAATTAATGGAATTCAAACATAGCTTCCCCAGCTCAAACAACTTCAATTTTATCTCATTCACAAACCAGCATAACATACATATATTCCAGGAGTATTTTATTTTGACTTGGCAGGAATGTTTTGCTTTGGAAAGGCTCAAATGTTTTTAATTTCATGATTACAGCCATCACATTAACGTGATAAAGTACACTGTCAATACCCCAGCCTCATTTAGCTGATATCCCAATTAACATGTTGATGGCCTGGATGTGTTCTAGTAAAATATTTACATTACTTCATATCAGAATTTAGGCAACGTGAAAATATCTACTTATACAATTATCTTCTAGCTCCATTAAAAATCGTCACCTTCCATAAAATAGGAGAAAGCTATAGTAGGGGCTCAAATCAAATACCTCGTGCAATGTCTCCCATTCTACTCTCTTTTTTTCCAATGCATGGCCATTAAAATTGCCTCAGACCCCAAACGAAAGAAAGGAAAACCGATTCACATTTGCAGTTGCAAGTCTAATCCTACCCATGTTTTCACTTCATTATTCTGGTGTCACAAAAACACGGAAACTGCTGTCAATTTGAAGGAATTATTACATCCTTATACTTTGCTACTCGCAAACACTAATTGACAAAAGCAAATTTGTCTGTCAAGAGTGGGGATGAACACTTCCCCTAATTTAATCAGGAGTAAATCAGCTGGCAAGTCATTAGTACACAGATGCTGTAATAATTGAGTCTCTCCATTGAGGTGACAGGGAACAATTTATATTTTATTTATGCAAAGAAAGCTATTTTCAGTATTTTGTTTCTTTTCCTCTGGTATTTTCTTTTGGTGGTTTTTTGGGGGGGGGCTGAGGGGAGGGTTCTTGGTATGGCAATGGCATGCAGCAATCCTGCCATTTGGAAAACCTCTCTTCCCCATGGGTGGAAGAACAACTACCTTTTGCCATGCAGCGCACCCATCACCTTCCGCAGTCACTGGGAACCAGGGGGCAGCATCGGCTCCGGCTTTGTCGGAGTCGTCGCAACCCCGACGGAGCAGCAGTGCGGGCCGGCTGAGCTGGCAGCCGGGCAGAAACGGGCCTGCCTCTACAAAGCAGCTGCTCCCATGGGACAGGGCAGCACCTACATCACCTCGATCCCTAGGTGCCCGTTTTGGGGGGAAAAAAAAAAAAAACACTAAGCACCGGATAAATGTCACTTTTTCTTATTATATCCCTAGTAACAGCTCATTCCGCTGGGTGGAAAGAAAAAATATTAGTGATATTACCATTTCATTTCCGTGGCCCCTCAATCCATTCAGCTCAGGTGGGAGCATGCCATCTCTCAAGGAGGTTTTCTACTTATTGCTTTTAGGGGAAGAAATAAATGGGTTTTCCTGCTAGTGCTGGAGCCGGCCCTGGAGAGAAGCAGATTATCTTGTTCTCCCCCAAAGCACAAGGCTCCAAGGACATTTGGAGCAGTTTGATGCATTTCTTGTCATCTCAGACAAATAGGATTTGGGGTTTGATAAAAACGACGCCTCTTTCTACTCGGGCACAAACACCGCTGCACCGCCTGGCAGCGCCGTGCCCAGAAGCTGGCGGGGGGCTCGCCTGCACCTCCCTGTGCACCCCAGCGTGCGCAGAGACAGACGCTGCTTGCTTCCAGCTCCCAAACTGCTGGAACTTGTCATGATACCAGGAAAGAAACCCGGACGGTAGCTCTGTCCCAAGGGAACAGAAATCTTCAAGGGCAGGCAGATTTAGTAAGAGGAAAAAAACAACATTCCCACCACCTGCCATTAAATTTCAGCAAAATAAAAGCCAGGCTGTAATTTCGTAATGCTGCAGTAAATAATTCAGTATTCCAGGTTGCTCCAGGGCTGGCCAGCAGCCCAACAACAGCCAGCATCACAAGTCTGCTGCCCAGGAGGACCATTCTCATGGGGATCACTGAACACGTCTCACCTCGCTCACCTGACACCTGCTCTTGCCCCAAAACCCCAAACTAGAAAATCTGCCTCTGCACAGACCTAGCCGGTGGCACACGAATTAACAGAGACTTGCTGCAATCATGTTGGAAACAAAGTCTGTTTGCTGTACATACACATCTTCTCTTAGGTCAGGAAAAGCAGCAAACTGTTAGCATGAAAAATTTATTACTGACTAATGCGCGTAGGAAACCTGATGTAAAAGCACCAAAAAGCACATTCCCAGTCCTGAGTCAATGTGGTCTTAAGCCAATGGATCCAAGCAAATTTTATGCTGACTTCTTGCTGTCCATAAGGGGACAGGAGAGCTGTCACAGGAGCTCTCCTGCTCAGATGCTCTCATAACGGAGCCTGAGCTCCCTGAAGAGAACCACGAGAACAAGAGCAGCTTGAATGGACGAAACGCACAAAGGGTTGGGTTTGCTCTGCCAGTTCGTCACACAGGAGGGAAAAGGCAAAAAGGTCAGCGAGGTGTGGCTCTGAAGAGTCTCCGTGCCTGGTGCACAGAGATCTGGCCCAGGAAGGCAGGAGAAGAAATTGCCCATTTTAGGTTCTTGTTGGTCATTTCAACTGCAGATTTTTTCCAGCCATTTTCTTTACACACCAGACACCAAGTCCCATATTTCTGTCTGAAAGCCTCACCCACACCAACAAGCACAGATCAATTGTGCCAAGTAGCACGGCTTTGATGTGAGCCCATTAAGTCACCTCCTTGCAGCCCACGCACACGGCAGGAAAGCGAGGGACACGGTTCCCTCAGTGCCCAATGGGCTCTGCTAACCTCGGCTTTTGGGAGGGCAAAGGCCAGCCACCTGGGCTCCAGCTGAAAGGTCTGAAACCAGTTCCTGTTTGGTTGGTGATTAATTAAATCAAGGAAAAATACAAGAGAAATTAAAGCATATGCTAAATAATTTTTCACAGTCTCAGCCGTATTTAGAAAGGTCAGAGATTTCCTTCAATGCCTTGTGAAGGGCAGAAATTTTCCCATAAATTCTTCCCCAGCTGCCTGATGCATACTTTCAATCAGAGATTATATTAGTGAAGTTTTCTTAGAAAAGGACTTGGCTATAAGGGATTTATTAGGAAGAGAAGTGTCCCATTTGGAAATGCAATAAGTTACAGCTAAGTGTGGATCTGTGGTTTTATTTAAAAATACAGAAATCCTTCCTTCTCTGCTGCGACTCTGTCCCTTCAGAAAGGGAATCGTCAGCGCTGATTTTCCCTCCCTGGCTCATGCACTACAAAATCTGCCCGCCCACAGCCTGTTCCCTTTCCCACCAGGCAGCACATCGCTGTCAACTCGATGCCTTTCATAAAAGGCGTAAAAGCAAGTCAGTGCACCTAGAGTGTCAGGTGCAACAAAGAGAGGTGTTTTCTTGACTTTCGGTGCTCAAGGAAAATTTGCTGCCTTCTCCAGTAAAAAGCTTTGAGTTTTACATCAATTTCCATGGAAGAATTCCTGTGAGCTTTGCATCACATCCTTAATTTTCTAATTGGTCGCCAAACCAGACTCATACCTATTTGTAGAGCAGCCATCAGTGGGATACAAAACATACATATTGGATAACGTATATGTAATTTCAAGATAATACATAAAAGTTTCAGTGCAGCATCTTAAAATCCAATTGATTTTCCAGTTACCTAAGCCCTCTTGTTCATTCAGGTCATATCTTGAACCAAGTTCCTTATTTCACAACCAATGGAAAATTATCCAGCAAGGTACAAAAAACTGGGAGCGCCTAACAAATCAGCAGCATCCACGAGCCAAAGAATTAATGGAAAATGACAATTACTGTAATGGAGCAGCGAGTCAGAGAATAATATGCAGAGATAAGTCCGGAAAACTGCATTTTGCTGAACAAGTTGCTTGGAATTTACCCACGTATAAAGAAAGTGGTTTCTCTGCTAAGCCCAGCTCCTCAAGGGAACCCTCAGCTCTCCTTGAGATCAAGTCTCACTACATATACTCAATATTTCATGGAGGGTGTGCAATACCCTTCAAATTCTCACCATCTCTCTCATTTTTAAGTTTGGTAGGCCCAGTTATAAATCTTTACTGAAAAGATCTTTTTTTTTTTTAATCAAACTGTCAAATGGAAAAAACCTACAGCTTTTTATGACAGCATATTTTTGTTTGAGCAAAATTTATTGCATGGAACTGTGCCAGAGTAAGGTGCAAATTCACGCTCCAAAGAAGCATCATCATCCAGCATTGCCTGGGAGACAGGACACTCAGCTGCGATGGGAAGATCTGGGTTACAAAGCCAGCCTCTCAGTTACTGCTTTTGGAAACCATCATCTCCGTGGTTAGGCTGGAGCAGGTGAAAAACCAACCAAGCAACCTGCATATGAAATGGAAACCTTATTCACCAAGCAATCCTAGATAGGAATTACAGTCCCTCTTTTGAAATTACACTCTCGTGAAAGGTGCCTGTGCCCCCAGCTGACACTAACAGGTCTCTCCTGCATCAGGCAAATTTAATGCATGCGACAGCAAGGATTTGCTGCCTTGGGTAACTAGAGCAGTGTCAGTGAACCAAAGCAGGGAGTTAAGCCAGCCGTGCTATAAACCCACAGTCTTTCTATCTGCACTATATCCTGTGCTCAGTGCAAATAGAAAAACCCAGGTAATGCCAAGGAACACATCCCAGCAAACAAATTTTTATTGAGGCATAATAAATATAAGGTAAGTGGCAGCAGTGCAGTAGGGTACAATTCAAAGGTAGAATGCTCCTTCCAAAACTCATTTTCTATGCAATGTACAAGTAAACAGCACTTCAGAGGTTAAATAAAGATCAAGTAATTGTGCAAAGGGCAAAACAGCTTTGGAGCAGGGCTGCCATATGACAACATACTCTTTAGACTAATATTGTCGTTACCATAGTACTTCCTAGGGTACTACGCAAACCTACAAAAACGATGCAAGAATAATCAGCCAGTTATGCAGAATCAGCTGCACAGATTCAAGTCTTCCATCAGATGGGAAGAGGAGCAGCTGGCAGGAGAAAAGTTAACTTTGAAGACATTAAATATTTGCTTTTCAGAGCAGTTACTGAGGCACAGGATTTGGCAAGACACATTTGCAAGAGGGTAGGATGCTTGGCCATGCGTCCTCCACTCTCGCTTACCTGAGGACAGATGCCGCTACACAAAACCTAAGGGTTATTCTGCAGGCAAGCCCTAGCTCTTCTTGCAGGTGCTGTGCAGGAAAAGAGTCCCTATAACCCAGAATGCCAAGATCTCCATGCAAAGAGAGCAATTCTTTTACACCATTTGAAGAAAATCCACGAAGCAGAGGTTCAGTTCACTGTGACTCTCTGGCCTCGTCCTGCTCGCTCACAAGCAGTAGAAATCCCCATTTATACAGGGAGGGCTTTATTTGGGAAGAAAAGGCTTCTGGCCTTGATTTCTTTTCAGCTAACAAACCTGGCACCTTCGGAAAAGTTTGGGGCAAAGCTTTCCTTCCCTTGGTCAGAAAAATACTGAAGCCAACAGCTAGACTCGGATCATTTTTAAGTAGGCTATGAACTTCAGAGTAGTGTTGGTTCTGGGTTGTTGTTGTTGTTGGTTTTTGGTGCATTTCTTTGTTGTTTTTTGTTTGTTTCCACAGCCCTTCCCACCCAGCTGGAATAAAAACCAAAGCTCCCTTTCTAGCACTCTGGCTTACTACTTGCAATGTAAAAAAGGCAGATGCTAAAGAAAACATGAGATCTTTCCAGATGGTACCTGAAAAGTTGTGCTGTCAAGTCTGATTTATTTAGAAGTCAGCATTTCTCCAGGCACATAGTTTGACATTTAATTAAGGCCAGGACCTTTATCATTCGAGCACATTGCAGTGCTGTTAAAAAAGCCCAGGTGTCACTACTGCTAATGATGTGGTACTGAGTGTCTACCAGCCTTGCTTATGAAGTTTGGACTGTACAGGTCAAAACTTGACTCTGCAGAGCTCCTCAGATAGCGATGTTGCAAAGGAATTATGGGGGGCAAGACCTGGTTTTATGGTTTCTGCAGGACTTGCACAGCCCAACACGATGTAGGGCCCTTGTACAGCTCTACCTCAATGTCACTGTTTGGAGGCACAGCAGCTTTGTCCCAGACCTGTATCCTCTCCCTGTTCCCCAGGGCATCTTTCCCGCCCACATTAAAGCCCCAGAGTGCAGGGACAGCCTGGGTAGCCAAATTGTGCCAGGCCCTACAGACACGCATATCCTCAAACACATCCACTGAAGTTCTGCTCTCAGGTATGCCGAGTATATACTGCTCTTGCCATGCAAACAGAAAGCTCACACAGACAAGTCACACACACACACACACTATCTACTCTTTTCTCTTTGAACGTCAGTGATGTTCACGGCAGCATCCTTACATCCCATTGTACCTTGTACATGAAGGCTGCACATCCCTAGGAATACCTCCAGCAAACGCTACACAAACGATCCCTCGGAAGGAGGAAAACCTTCTGGTTGAGTTACTGGGGTGAGATTCCAAGGCCCTAGCTTCCCAGACTTCTTCCCTGGTAAGAAAGGGAAAGGAAAAGCCAACAACACAAGACTTTCCACCTCAGCTTTCCCAGCTGGTTGGGCTTACTCATTTGGAAAACAAACTGCTCGCTCAGGACCAGGGCTCTCTAGTACATCCTTTCCTTGTGTAGCATTCAATGTAGTGGATCCACAGCCTTGGGATTGATCCCGTGCCCTATAACATAAAAGATGAACACCAAACCCTCTTGGAAAACTTTCTGATATCTCCTTGGAGGCAGCACTATGACCACAGGCTTGATAAACTGAGCAGTCATCAGCTAACGAGTCGTTCTCCTGACTCTGCCTGTGAAAGCACTGTGAGAGTCACAACAGAGTCACACAGACATCTGCAGCAAAGCCCCAGCGTACAATATTTTGGTTCTCACTACACAAATACAAACACTATAATCCAAACGTCAGCAGTTAGAGAACTGGCTGGGGAAAAGATAGGGAAGGAGAGGACATTTTGGTGCATGTATCTTAGCAAATATGTTCTCCGACACAGTAATAAGAATAAGCAGTACATCTGAATAAAGTGAGCGCTAGAAATTCATAGCATATTGTTGAGGTATCAACTGAAAAATAAAAAGCAAGACCAGAGGCTTTCTCCACAGCCATAAGCAAATAAACACATCCATTCTCTGAGCTACCTGTCCACAGGGATGGGAAAAGAGAGCAAGTCTTGTCAAAGCCATTAGGTCGATGGTTGCATCTTGGGAACCTGGGTATGAGGGAGGCTGCTAGCACTTAACAGAGCAGTGCTTCAGAGCCCCTGTGCAGAGCCAACAAAGAGAAACAAAAAGGAAGAGGTCGGTGCGGGCATGTTACGCGCTCCCTCTTTAATTACTAAAAAGGTGTAAGCAACAGATAACCGGGCCCATCTGTAGAGAAGTCACACACATGAAAACAATTAGGAAAGGGAACAGAGCTTCAGGTGCTATGGTAACACAAAAAGCCATGACAAGCAAAGGAAAAACCCAAACACTGTCCTTCATAGACCTGAAAGCCAAAGCGGAGAACCACGCTCCTAGAGATGTTTTGCACTGCAACAGTCACTGTCCAAGACAGCAAACAACCTCCAGCTTGAACAACATTATTTTGAAATAATTCCTATATTTGTGTTTGAGAAGTCGCTATTTACGTTGCGTACACACCTAAACACAATGACCATTTCCGCTATAAGGCTCAGAGCAGCTTGTTCTAGTCCCCATTAACCCCAAACATGCAACGATCCCAACCCTTGCCTCAAACATGCAACCACTCAGACCAAGGCTTTTAATTGCTCTGGGGAGGAGCTGAAGCAGGTGGGCGATGCAACGGGGCTCCCTCCAACTTTCCCTTGGGAAAACACCCGGCTTTGGGAAGAACTTGGGGAACGGGCCTGGGAAGGGACGAAGGGCAGCGCCAGCCAGGAGGCGATGAGCAGGGAGCTGGGGTTACGCGCGCGTTCCTCCCTTACCTGCTTCCATAAGCTGGCACTGCTGTCCGAAAACTTGCGAGAAGGTAACGGGGCCTGCAGGGCCGGAGGGCGCCGGCGAGGGGTCCATGGCTCTCTTCGGGTCCTTCGTGTTAGTCATGGGGCAGAGCCCGGCAGCCGCCCGCAGCCCCCCAGGCCCCCGCGGGGCAGCTCCCGGGCGCGTCCCGGTGGCCTCGGGTGCAACCCGGCGCTGGGAGACGAGGGCAGGGCCACGGCAGGCACTGGGGGCTCCGCGTCCCCTCGCGGGACCGCGGCGCCCTGCCCACGGCCGTGGGTTTGCAGCCGGCGGGGCGCGCAGCCCTCGTCCTCCCAGCCGCAGAGGCCNGGCGGGGGGGAGGAGGCCGGAGGCGCGCTTCGATGCCGCCTCCTCCGCCCCGCTGCGGCGGCCCGGCCTCCGCTCCCGGCCCCCCGCCTCCTGCCTCCGCTCCCGGCCTCCCGCCTCCCTCCCGTGCTGCGGGGCCGCAGCTCGGCGTT
>VXAA01005662.1:269663-315226 GCA_013399115.1 Anseranas semipalmata
AAGGGGATGGGGGCCGGCACAAGCCCCCGCTGCCTCGTCCCCCACAGACCTTGCACCTTGCTGTAACTCTTCCCCTGGAAATACCAGCCGGGGTTGGGGGTTTTGGTTGGTTGGTTGGTTGGTTGTTTTTTGTTGTTGTTGTTTTTGCAGGGATGAAGGGCCAAGAGTTAACTCCCAGGACAGTCTGACACAGCTGATTCATCTTTATTTTAAAAAATCCAATGCAAAGGATGCTGACTCCGGGATCTCTGCATAATTTTGTCCTCTGTGAGTCACCAGCGCTGTCTTTGGGAAGAAAAGTCACCAGGACACAGCCACCAGGACAACACAGGCTGGGGCCCAGCTGGAAACACAACCGGGCAGATTCCAGCATGGGTCCAGCCGGGTCTGGGCCTCACTGCCCCTTCCTGCAGGCAGCTGAGGCAGAGGGACTTGCCCAGGGATGCATGGAGAAGTTTTAGCAGCAGGGAATCGAAGCCTGGGCCATGCAGCACCTCCGGCAATGGCACTGCACAGCGTGAGCTCAGCCCTTAATTTGTGGCCCCCAGAAAACCCCAGCTCCAGCACTTCAGTGTGCTGACCCCTCGCCCAGTCCAAAGACACTGGTAGATGGAGCGGTGTAACAGCTGCTCAACTGGTTCCATGCTGTGGAAGCTGTGGTGCCTCCACCAGGTCGCTCCTTCCTGTACTGGTTTAAATGGTTTTAGGCTCAGATCAGCTACGGCAGAGTGAAGTCTAAACAAACAGAACAGAGGCATCTTCATGTGTTCGTTTTGCTAAAGATGCAGGAACAATTCTGTCCTCGCAAGAGGAGGAGAGATGTCCAACTTGACCTTCTTGTCTGCTATATGGAGAAAAGTAAAAACTGGTCTGTTTGGTCCACGTGACTTCAGCATTCAGATATTGATTTCTGGGGCTGTTTTTCTCCTCCCTGACGTGCAAACATCAAAGGCTTTTCTCACCATTTCCAAAGCAGCCCGAGCAAAGCCAGCCTAATGCACTAGGAAGTGGAAGAATTAGGGAGTTTTCTGAACTTCAGACATGAGCGAGCTGCATGTTTCTTTTCATGCTACTACCCAATTTACTTCCTGCCATATAGCTTTCGTGAAGAAAAAGGAAGGGTTCAAGATTTAGTAGAATGATAATATCCAAATTGTATATGGTACTTTGTAAAGTATTTTTCATCCATACATCTCACAGTGGGGAATTATTATTATATCCCTCCTACAGAGGGAAAACTGTATTATAATAATAATCAAAAAGCCTCATTTCCCACATTACTCAGAGAAAATAATGTATTAATAGGACATTTCATTATCATAGAATTATAATTATCATTATTTTGTGAGTATACAAGAAGTTATGGCAGATGTTCTTGTCGTTTCCAGATGTTCTTGTCATTAGAGCATGAAGGGGATGGTAGTGGGGAAGAAGAGGGACGTGCTCAAAGTCTTGTCCCTGTTCTGCCACCGAGGACAGGTCACTGGGCAGGCTTTGTTGCCTGCCTGCTCCCTCTGGCCATGCCCAGCTGCCCAGGGCAAACTCATTTGGACGAAGTCTGCTGATATTTGAAGCCTACAAGAGCAAGTTCTAAAACCATGCAAAATGTCAGAAAAAGCTGATAGAATAAGTGCGGCGCTTAGGCGGGTGGGAAGGGAAAGTGAAGAACAAAGGGACTACAGTCGCACCAGTCCAGCACCACCTCGTGCAACGTGTACTCCTGATCAAACATCAGGAACCCCCTGTGGAGCTGTTTGGTGACTCCTTTGCACAATCCTCTGCACAGCTCTGAAATAGTAAAGCATAAGTTAAAAAAATAAATAAAATATGAAAGAGGATACCTGAAAATCCCTTTCCCCTCTTTCCCTGCCCCTTTCCCCTATTTCTGCCGCCCACTCCCTGGCAGGAGCCGCTTGTGGGGCCCCTGCGCACAGCACAGCGTGCCACAGCGCCTGCACAACGCGCAGAGCAGCTGCGGTCCATTTAACGCTGTCGTTCACAGCTTGCAGCCATTAGATCTAGTCAGAACGTGCCCCTGAAAAACAGAAAGCAAGCAAAGAAGCCCTCGTTTGGGCTGGTTTGGGTGCTGTGTACCTGCTTTGCATTGATGACCCTCTCGCCTCTGCTCTGAACAGCAGGCCAGGGGATGCTCCGGTTCAGCTCAGTACGTTTTCCTCCCAAGAAATGACCCTCTACGAGTACAGAAATTTTCCATGTATTTCTCTGCAGCTCATCCGAATGTCACGCACGCAGCTGACAACCGTGTTGCTGTGCCCAGTTTCATGCAGGATCCAATGCCAGGCTTTCCTCCTCTGGGCTCCTGTGCTTACCTCAACGATCTGAGGTTTATTTAACATGTACGAGTTGAGGCCCTGTTCTGCAGTGTCACTGCTGACTCCATCAGCTCTAGCGACTCTGCATATCAAATTGCTACTAATAAAACAGCTGGACTCAAAGTTTATCGTTTTAGGTAAAAAATGTTAGGGCTAGGAATAACGCCTGGTTAATGGCACTGCCTGCACCCAGGAGATCCCATACACAGCAAAGAGCATCTAGTCGGTGCAGTGCTCCGACGGCTGCCCCGCGGCCACCAGAAGATGCTGGGTGACTGCAACCTCCTCAGACTGAGCTCTCTCGGGCACTTTTGCTCCGACGGATCTTCGCTTCCTCCAGCTTTGAGATGAAAGTTCACATGAGTTCTGTGCAGTCATTAAGGCTTTCAGGTGATCACCCACTGTGAAAGCCTGTGTTTCCAACAGCCATCTCTAGAAAGGAAAATCCACTCTTTTATCTGAGAGTGCTTCCTCTGAGCTTTGTCACAGATGAAGCCTCAGCCAGTTTGGGGTAACACCGCAGCAGCCCTTACGCAGGCTGTTCCCTTCGCCGCCCGTCCGCCAGCCCACTGCATGGCACCCCTGCCTCGAAGGGCCCTGTCCCACCCCAGGCTGATGTTGGCTTCCTGGTCAGAGACGATGTGGTTGTAACATTTCTGCTTAGCAGAGGAGTTCCCTGATGCACTGACCCAAACGGATCTGTTCGTCGGGAAATGTCCTCTGATGCAGTAACACAAGCAGCTTAATAACACTGCAATCGAGTTACCATCAAATCCCCAAGTGCAATAAAAAGTCCAGCTAATGCACCTTCATTAGCACTCCATCTGGAATGACTGCAGTCTTTGCTGACAAGCTTCCCCATGTCATTTTATGAGGGTGTAGCAAGCCATTTTCTCCACATCGATGACCAGCTGATCTGGCAGGGAGTTCAGAAGTCCCAAAATGCAGAGGGTGGCTTTGTGCACCTCTGGCACCGAGTCCAGAGTGACAGCAGCATGGAAGCAGTTCACGTCAGGACAGAAGAGCCTTGACAAATCAATTGAATGGGCATTTCTTTACAGTGATATTTAACATCTCTAGAACTATCCCGTGCAAGAAAGCAGCACTATTCACAATGTTCTTAGTAGCAAAGGATTCTGGAGTGGGGAGTTACATTCACTTTCCTAAGGCCACATCAGCCAGTGCAACGTTCTGTACAGCTGACACCCCTATTGAAATCTTCCACTGATTTCACTTATTTCTAAAATCACTCCTTCACGAGAATGGAGCTTTTTGCCCTAAGAAGCAGCACTGAGTTTAGCACTTGCTAGAAGTTCTCCAGAGCCTTTGCACACAGAGCACAGAGACAAAACTACAAATACCATCTTCTTCCCTAGTTCTCATTGATATTTATGTAAGTACTTATTTCAATGGTTCAAAAGGCTTGGTCACCCAGACAAAAGTTAATTCCAAGAGCAAATGAGAACAATAGAGACACTTTCAAGAAAATGAAAAAGGGACTAATATACCTAGTTTATTTGTAAATAGAACATTTATGAGGCATGCTAAAAGCATCTTACAATTCACTGCAAAAGAAATTAAAAGAAAACCAACCCTGCTAAGTCAAGGTGGCCCAAAGCTTAGTAGATCAGTAAAGGAGCGGGGGGGACTATCTGCATTAGCATCTCATATCTAAGATAATATTTCCAGAGCAGTCTAATCTCTAACAACTGCTGCTTCTTCTTCCAAGGCAGCTGCAAAGCCATAAAACAAATGCAGCACAGCTTGAATCTTAAATCCCTCCCCCCCCTCCAGTTCTCTCCTACCCCCCAAGCACCTGTCTGCCCCCCTCCTCTTCTTCATTTAAGAATAAATGGTGCTTGTTCATGATCAGTAGGCCAGAACATGTTTCTCGGTCAACTGCTGAAGCTAGCTCATCCCTAAACTGAGATAAATGTCTCTTACACTGAAAGGCACAGTGCTATTTCTGGCTGCCCTCTGGTGCCCTTGGGAGACCGGGCAGGGAGCATCCGCCGCTCGCTCCATCCATTGCTGGCCATCAGCCGCAGCCACTTCTGAGCACTGACCTTGGCTTGATGCAAGCCAGTGGCCCTGAGGTGAAAGGCTCCGCTGCTCACAATCCAGGAAAATGTTGCTCAGCAGGGCTTGACGTGCTTTTCTATTTCTACTCTTCTTCCACAGCTGACCCATCTCATGTACATGGTGACAAGCTGTTGGGAATCCCAGGTGTAATGTACTTGTGTCCTCCATGCCCACTAAGCTTTGTTTTTTCTTGAGCACACACAATACTCCATACATCCTGTAGCCTTGAAGGACTATTTACAAGTGGCACGGGCATCAGAGATGAAGATGGCCTGACCGGTTTTCTCTCTTCCCCTGAACTGCCTCTGCATCAGCGCCCTGAGCACAGAACCGAGACGTGGTCGGGGGCTCTGCTGCCGGCAGTCCCGGGTCAGCTGCACCCTTCTGCTGCCCGGCAGCTGCAGCAGCAGAGGAAACAGCATTAAGGCAGAAGCTTTCCTATGAGAAAGTTCTTTCTCCTTACCTGTTTTTGAAGGTAGTCTTCTTCCAGAAAAGCCACAGCTCTTTTCAAAAGGAGGAATTAGCACTGCTTCATGTGACAGCTCAGACAGATGAAAGACAAGTGCGTAGCTATTTCATTAAAGAATAACTCAGAAGATTTTCAAGCACAGAGAAATTTACAGTTCAGCAAAATTGAATCACTCAAAACCTAACTGACACCAAATGCCATTTAATAAAATGCAGCACGTAGGCTGCAACACTGCAAGAGGACGTCTGCTGACTGTTAGGCTGCTGCAGGCAGGGCAACGGTGACAAAAGTGGGTTTTCTACTAACAGGTTGGATTTGTAATGCGTAAGGAGTCTTCAGATTTTCTGGGGTGAAAAAGCTATTTCTAGTCTATGTGAAATTAATATTAATACCTCTCCTTCAGTCGTTCCCAAACACGTTTGTTTTATCTGTTACTGTTTTTAAAGGATGTGGCTGAATTAATGCCCCAGTGATGAATGGTGCCCACCAACCCTCAGCAACTGCCTTACCAACAGTGCCAAGTTCCACAGCCTTGCACAGCCTCGACCAGGTACAAAACTTCCCACTCGAGGTGTAGTGATGGAGCACATCCCGTAACAGAGATGAACAAAACAGGGACCATTTCTAGCAGGGAAGCAGAAAACCCCCACCCCTCATGCCCTGCCCACACATTCACCTCCTGCAAAGGACAGCAACCCAGCCTCTTGAACTTCATTGCACTGTCTTGATGCTGCACCAGCTCACCAAGAGGTTTGGCTTTGAATGGAGAGTCCAAACTACAAAGGTGCTGCTTATCCACGCGTGTCGGCCTGCAGTCTGAAGCAGTCAGGAGAGCTCAGTCTGCAGCGATCACTGTTAGCATGGATGGAGCTTGACAGGCCAAGGTGACACTTGGATCTCCTTTCTCCTCTCCTGCCACCCACCTTTAAACCCCAAATCACTCACCCATTTCAGAGCTAGAATAGGCTGCATCTCCGTTTTGAAGACCTCCTTTGCTCAAATAATAAATATTTGCATGATGCGGTTTGTCACATTAATTTATTGTTGTTCTTTTTCTTTACATGGCAGACAGACAACAGAGCTTTCAGTCTTCCAGAGCAATGTTCAGCATCCAAGCACCAACCAGCTAATATCACATCTCCACATAGTTTATTTTTCATAAACTTCTCAATATCAGCATTGTCATGAGAGCACTGCAGAGCTACCAGTGTCAGCCTCACAAATTCCTACATGCAGAACCTGAGCTTTTTCCCCACCCTCTCCTTGAATTTTCACAAGAACTTGTGATATCAGTCAAGGGCAAAATTTCACGTTTCATCAGCAGGCACGGGGGAGGTTAAAAATTTGCTGCAAAACTGTGAAATTCTGCCTTGGAAAAAAAATGGCATACTTTCCTGAATTTACTGTGAAGAAAATATCCTCATCGTTCTAGAGAAATGACACCATTTTGAACTGATTTTTTTTTCCTACAAGAAAAATCAACTCCCCCACCCTCCCCCAAAAATGCATTTATTATCTGAGGGAAAATGATGAAAAGTCTGGTGTAACAATGGGTTATTTCTTGTCAGTGGCACGGATATTTTTCTACCACAGCTTAGACTGTAACGGATCTTTCAGATAGACCAGTACAATATAAAGCTGTGTGCTGTGGTCTCTTGGTTGAGTAACACACATTATAAAACTTTAAAAACAGAGCATTTACAATCAGGGACATAAAGACGTGCTTTTAAAATTGTAAATACATATTTACAGGTTTGTGTGATAAACCAGAATTTCTCTGGGAAAAATGTTCATATAGCACAACAATTTACACACTTCTCTCCTTGAGTTTGTCAGTTATTATGGTTAACACCACTCTAAAAAAAAAAAAAAGCAGCAAAAATCAATTGCACAAAAGTGACCTCTAATCACCTCATTGGTATGCCTTAAAGGCACTAAACTCAGCAGCATCCACGCCAGAAACTCCGCACTTCATTCAACTTACTGTCGCTGGAAGTTGAGAGCATCTCAGAAGAACTGGTTGTTTAAAGCAGGATTTGGGCTGCATGGCAAGAAAGCTCTTCCTCAACAACAATCCTTGAGTGACCAGTGAAAATTTATACAGTAAGCATGATCTTCGACAAAACACCTAACAAAGCTGCACTGGGAAAATCAAGGGCATAGCGAAGTGGTGCTTTAGGACAGAGTATATTGGAGCTGTTTTATATTAGCACTGTATATTCATTTTTTAAATTACTTAGATGCTGTCCAGACACACAGGAAGATAATTCCTGTTCTGAAGAACAGGGTTTACCATACTAATACTAGATGATGAAAGGAAGAAGAAAATGTGCAGAGAAAATTAAAGGAAAGATAACGTGCAAAACTAAAGCGAGCCGAAGTGATTAGAGAGCTGTATGTGCACGCCAGCTTCTTTGAGATATAAATATATATATATAAGGCCAGGAAACTTATTTTCTGTGCTTTTTGACCAAGATTTACCAAGCTGCCTAGCAGATTTGGATACTCACTTCCCACTGGTTTTAATGAATAATGAGAATCTCAGTCTTCCAGGCTGCTGTGAAAAATTTCAGCCTTAGTTTGGAATTAGTACATCATATATTTCAAGAGGAAATTATTGCTAGCAAAAAGCTCAAGAAGGGACAAATCCTAGAGACTCTCCACTCTAGGCAAGAGACAGAACAGCCAGCAATGGCACAAGCTCTCCCCACAAAGCCTTCATCTCCATGGTCTCACAGTCTCGGACTGGAAACATCACTTCCAAACACGGGAGGGGATGTGGCTTTTTATGGCTCATCTAGTTCTCAGCATCTCAGCCTTCCCCCACACCACAATTGCACTTAGAAAGCCTCCAATAGGGGTTATCCAAAAAAATCCGCAGCTAGATAATGCAAGATCCTGAAGACCTTTGCTTTCCATCTCAAACAACATGTAGCTAAGACATTTTTATGGTGAACAAAACCCATACTTTTTGTTTAAAGCTTTTGTATTAATTTTGAACATTCTGATTTTCATCACAACTATAAAAAATTAACTGTTTTCAGCAATTTCATACATATATATATATTAATATATGTCATATATATATGTAGATATATATATAATTGATCCTTTTTTGACCTTTTCAGGGTGGTGGTGGGAAGGAGTATCAACTGGGCACTTGTTTTCTCACAACTAATGTGTGCGTACACAGATGTGTGCTTACCTGTGTGGAGTGCAAAGACAAGGAAAGGAATAAATTGACTGAAACAAGGGGGAAATAGGGCAATCAACCCCCTTGGCCTCCTTGAAAAATCCCAAACTCAGACATTACATTAGCAGGGATCCCAGAAAAACTGGGCAGAAGGAACCCTTTGTCTCAGAGGTGAAAGTTGCCCGAGCACCCCTGCCAGATGATGCACCTGTGTGTGATTGTCACCATTTCGGAGCAAGAGCTAAGAGACCTCTTTGCACTGCATTTTACTAACTGACCTATATGTTTCTGCAATTTTACTGGCTGCCAGCTACCTTCATCGATGCCTCCTTTACAGGACCGTTGAAGCTAAGCATGCTTGTACTACAGGTCACAAACACAGAGCTCCATATTTAAGGAAAATTGTTGCTTGATACTGCACAGCAACATGCATGTTTGATACTCTCACTAAATAAATAAATCGTGACTGTAACAAGAGTACCAGGCTGGCAACAAACGTGATGGCAGCATTTGAGAAACGGATGCTTGTCCCTTTATGAAACTGGGCTATCAGTGCATTTCACAGAGATCACTTAACAGGTGGTCTTTCAAAAAAACGTGGGTCCTGACGCACTTCAAAAGCAATGGCATCATGCCCGTTAAAGCTTATGGTACAAAGTCAAGAGACTGGGGTACCCACAGGCTTCAGATGTGGAAACCTCAGCAAAAGCTACCACTCTCTTTAGTGGATGTTTGTGGGATGCCCAGTTCTTTACCCGTTAGGATGTGAAGTAGAAACTAAAATGATGTAACAGTCTTTTCAGAATTTAATTGCATAGTATGTTAAACCCCTCCATGTTCAACCAGAAAGAGGAGACTCATCCAAACCCATCAGCCCTCTGAACATGGTTAGTCTGCCTGCAATTGTCTGAACATTTCTCCATGCTATTCCACTGGCTGTTGACGCGTGGGCTTCACGCGGCAGGGGACACTGGGAAATCACCCTCTCACCAGCATCCACAGTTCATCACGCTCTGGAGAAGGCAGGAGCCCTGCTCCGCGCTCTCTCCCTCTCCCTCTGGAAGGAAGGACAATATGACAGAAGCGCGCCATTGCTTCCAGCAGAAGAAACCGCTGTCCCTGCTATCTACTGAGGAACCGGTCTCACCTCATCTGAGAAAAAGCAGGAGAAGATAATGCTTGAGGATTACTTCACCTCACCTTTTCCAGTCAAAACTTCCTAGTACCTGCAAATACACAGAAAGTTGCATTTAATCAGAGTCAGCTTTAAGGTTAAGCAGTCAGAGCAACTGCCTGGCTCCCCATGCAACGAGGCCCCATCATGCTGACTTGGTAGCAGGACAAGGAGTTGCTCAGTGAGTGCTGCACAGCAGAGATGCCCATGCTTTAACTTTTGCTTTTTTTAACTTAATATATTTAACTTAACTTATAACTTTAACATAACTTTTAACTTTCCTGTTATTCAATGGTCTATGCCACAGTTAGGGATGTTAACATTTCATTAGCAACCACTTCCATTATTTGGGAGCTAGTGAACTTTAGAATTTTCCTGATGTTTTCCCAAAATGTTATTTTTAGAATATACTTAACCATTTTAACAAAGAATAAATTTCAGGCTGCAATGTCTTGATTTTGCTGGCAATCATTCTCACCTTTAGCTTCACACAAGTATAACGTTCCTTAGCTATTACATTAGTGTAAAGGAGGTGATTATCTACATGTTACCATTGGGGAAATGAAGGAACAGAAGACAAAGTGTCTTTTTTAAACATTTAGCAATGGGAAAATCATTCAGCATCACCTATAACACCGGACCAGCTCATTAATTTGTCCAAGTCTA
Source organism: Anseranas semipalmata (assembly GCA_013399115.1). NCBI lineage: Eukaryota > Metazoa > Chordata > Aves > Anseriformes > Anseranatidae > Anseranas > Anseranas semipalmata. Next base: position 279,581 of record VXAA01005662.1, read on the forward strand.
TATAGCTTCATTACAGCAGTTTATCTTGCCACAACCCCAACTAATGCTTTTGTTTGTTAGCATAGCACTGCAAATTGCATTGTAATACCGGTCTTTGAGCTGCTGGCATTCAGCCAGAGCAGCCAACCACAATCCATATTCTCAGGTGTGTTTTTTTTTTGTCTGAGTTAAAATTTGTTCAGTGTTTACCCATTCAACCTAAAAGATCCCAAAGCACTTTACCCACTACTGCTCTCATGCAAACAGCACTCCTTCCCAGATGGAGACAAAGCCTCATCCTTACAAAAATTATCAGCGTATTCAAGCTCGCCACAGGATCCAGAGGAGCAACACCTCAGGTCTCAAAAGCTCATAAATGGAAGAAAATGCTGCTAACATCTTCCATGAGGCTGAAGAGCTGACTCTGCCCTGACAGAGCCTTTTGGTGCAGAGGATACAGGAGTTACACATCCCTAGAGAAGGCTTTGTCTCTTGCTTTTGATTTAAGTGAGCAAGAGGCCCCATTTCTGACATAGGGCACCTTGCTCTCCCCCTTCATGCCCATTTTCTTATCAGTAACCAGTTACAAGAGCAGCACCACTGTGGGTTTGTAAAGTGCTTTGCAATCCTTGCCCAGAGAAACATAAGACAGGGCAAGCTCCGTGCATCGCCGTGGCAGTGCGTGACCGCGTCGCTGTACCTGCTCAGGTTTGACATGCAGAAGTCTATTCCTTGAAGAAGTGGGATGCAGTGCAGCTGGATTTCTTGCATTGCCTGGTGCTGGTGTTATGAGAAGAGGAGGAGGGACATCTAGAGGCCATGCGGAGTCTGTAACTGTACAAAGAGGCAGGAGAAACTCATACACATGCATTAGGGTACCGGAAAAGAAAAGAAAAAAAAAAAAAACAACCAGCAGAGACATGCCTTAGGGCCCCACAGCAGCTTTAGTAAGCTATGAGAAAAAAAAAACCTACACTTCATTCATCTTCCAAGTACTGGGAGCTGCTTCTGAAGGCAAGAGGTTTTTTGCCTTGTTCTGAACTTACCCTGTTAGTTTATTTAGGTAGGAAGGCTCAGTGGAAGCAGCATCCAGCCTCCCACCCAACGTCCCAGTTAGAGAACCCTCTAACTAGGACAAATGGACAAATCCGCAGCTATGTAGAGAACAAGGAGTCGGGGTCTATTTTCTCATTACAGTCCATATCAGATTTTTAGATAGATATCTACGGGAAAGGAATTTTACCGTATGTAAGCACAATACCCCATCTGCTCATTTTTCCCAAGGGCAAAGCCTGCAGTATGCTTTTGCCATTACAGCATTTGCAGATTTGATGAATTACGCTTACAGGTTGCTACAGCAAGCACTGCTACAGTGCCTTTATTGCAGATGATATGTTATTTCATTTCAAATTTTAGACCAACTCTGAGATTCTCAACTTTCTTGTAAAACAGAAGTGAAAATCAGGGATTTTAACTTGATAATATTACATCCCTATCAATTGTGATTTCAAGAAAAAGCCTGAAAACATGAGTCAAAGCAAGGGAAATAAAACAGCTTAGGTGTACTGTCAACATACAGTTTCAGTTCAAATGTACCCAAGCTAAACTTCCTTAAACTAAAAGATAAAAAAACAAATCTCCTATTTGTTTTTAAAATCTGCAGCTCTGCAGACCCAGGCTTTCAAGCGATTTGGGTTGTCAGTCCCTGCCCGGCCGCGCACGCTTGCACTTCGGCGCTGCCTGCAGCCGCACGTATGCTCTCCCTCGCACCTGTGCTCCCCCACTTGTGGTAACTGCATACTTACCTTGGGTATGCAAATTCAGCATGTCTAACCAAAATCAACTACTTATGATCTTCCAAGGGAACATCTTTTGAAATATAATTTTATTACGTAACAACATGTCTAAGAAAATTTGAAAGTTAGGTTTTTCTCCAGGGTATTTTTAGAGTTCAACACGCACCCTTTAAAGGACATTTCAGCTTTTGTTAGTCCTTACATACAGATTTTGTAGCACACTGTAACTGCAAGTTAGAATTAAAGAAGTGCAAAATTTTCCGTTACAACTGAAAAACAAAACCGCAAAAATTTTGAAAAGCAAGCAATTCAATCATTTTCAAATTAAAATTTGTGGCTAAAATTGTCTGCCAAAGCTTTGTTATTGTTCTATGTAAATCATACTCTTCAGTCTTTGTGAATTTAATACTGAAGCCTTTGTCTACTGTGTAAGAATCAGAAAGTGGTGATGAGGAAGTCAACAAAAGCCAGATTTTGTTGTCCCATATAAAGACCGTTACCAAGGGAAACGGTCGAATACCCAAAATAAGTTTAGTTTGTTTAGTTTCAGTTCTTTACTATAACTAGAAGAGAGAATTTTTTGTTTTATTTAGAATGTTCCCATTTAAGCAATGTTTAATGTCAAAAAATTAATTATGACTTGTAGAAGTTCTTCTATAATCCATAACATGTGTGTTATTGCATGCGATGAGCAAATGCCTAGATCCTGTGGGAAACGAAAAAAATAAACAAAAAAGGCCTCAAACACAGAGCCAAAATATCTGAGAAAATCTGACCTGCATTTTCAAACACAATCCCTCATCCCCCCCCCCCAAAAAAAACCAATATGCTAAGGAGATATTTTATCCCCTAATTCCATCTCACTTTAAAGCTATAGATCATTAGATTATTTGGAAGCAGAGGATTAGGGGAAGAAGATAAGGAGGGATTGTTTTTCTAGATGGTCTAGATAGAAACTGGAATTGAGCTCTTACTGGGGTTCTCACTGTTCCCTTTCCATTCCGCTCTCAATTAACCGCACACCGACACCACAAGGCTGGTGCAGGACAGCGAGCTTCGCTGTCCGAGAGCGGGTGGCACAGCGCTGCCCTCCTCCGCCCCGCTATGCCACTGGAGAGGGTCGATAACTTAGGTTTTAAGGAGCCTGATGAGAGCAACGCAGGGCAGTCTGGATGTTTGAACTGCCCGGGTTAGCAAGCCCAGCCTGGCTGATCTCTGAGGGGGAGGAGAGCTGCAGTACCCCCTCTCACGCAGGAACGGTTATCGGGATTGCTATTTTTGGCACTGTCACTTTGCACCTGCTTTCACCATCACCGGCGCTGCCGTAACTGTAGCCGGGCAAAAGAAAAGGAATTCTTCGGCACCCCGCGTAGACGCAGGCGAGCAGTAAGGGCTTTATGGGAAGGGGCGAGGGGGCTGCAACCCAGCCCTGCTGCAGCAGAGCACAGTCCCTGCTCCAGCCCCGACAAAAGCAGCACAGCCCGTGCAATACCCAGCCCTGGCGAGCCCTTGGTAGGAACAGTCCTTTCTAGGGGAAAAAAAAAAAAAAAAAAGGAATAGTATCCAAAAAGATACTAAGCTTGCAAGAAAAAGGGCACAGAAACTGGATGTTAAGCAACAGGAAGGATTTGAGAGTTTTCTTTGTCAAGTAGGATGTTTTAAACAGGATAAATAGTGTTGGTAAATGTACTAGCTATACCATACATTAAAGCCAAACCAAAAGTTAAACGATGCCAATTTTCACATATAGACAGGGCCTACAGCTCTCTCTCAACTGAAAGCACAGCTGAGCTGAAGACAGAGAGTCGCTGATCTTAGTGAGCCTTGCTACAACAACAATACACTGAATCCTGGCTCTTAGAATTTCTCATGCTTAGATCTTAAAGTATTTTGTGGTTCATTTAGTATTGTAATCCCCATTTTTGAGATGCAGAACTGAGTCAGAAGGAAAGGGGTTTGCCAAGGTCATCCAGAAGACCAGTAGTGTTAAAGCAGGAACAAAGGCAAAGGTTCCTATCACACTGCATTATTATCCCCCAAGCCAAGTTGTCTCCTCCACACTCAAAAAGTTCCACTTTGTCTAAAATCCTACTCCCATACACCTTCCTAGGCCACTGAGCCTTGAGATTATGCACATGCAAACTTCTAGGCCAGCAAAAATGCTAGATCCTGGCACACACCCTTCCCTCAGACATTCTTGAAATACATTTGGCATTTCTTATGCAAATTACCTTGTCTTTACCACACTTGGGCAATTAACATTCTTCCAAGCTGCTAGTTTAGTTCACTAAAAACGTCCCAGAAAAATAAACCACGTTACTTGTGGGATTGAAGGCTTGATGTGATACGGTTGCTGGTCACATCAGAGAACTTCAGTGAACAGAGCAAAGTCAGTGTGTGTGATAAGGAGAGGTACAAAACTCAGGGAATTTAGGTTCACATTTGTACCTCAATTAAGTATGGTCTACACTTTTATACTCCTAATCTAAAATAACATGCATATGGTCCAAAATTTCAGACATACACACACCCCGTCCAATGTATCTCCTAACAGTAGACATGTCAGGGACATACTCTGTCCAAAGTGGTTACTGTTAAACAAAGCAATGTCTAAGCTGACAGACAGACATCTAAAATAATTAACTGCCTGTTAAAAAACAGATACAGAGATGCGGATGTGTAAGCCTAAAATCACAGATTTGCAGAATCAGGCTGGGTAACTTTACGAGCCAGAAGGCAAGCAAGGGGGTGATAAACGAGGTTCCTGGGCTTTCTGCTCAGTGAAAACTAAAATATCATGCCGCTAACCCAACTGGCATGTGCTCTCTTGCACTAGCATATTGCTTAATGGGAAAAGAAACACACAAAACAAGGACTTGGAAAAACATCAACCACCAACTTATATGAACTTTTTTAAGTGAAAAAGGACAAAAAAGGTTTGCGGATGGGAATTATGCTTTTTTTTTCTTCATAAAAGCCCTGCCTCTGCATAAAAAAAATGGGGGAGCAGAAAACAAAAAGGATCACAACATGTTGTACTGCACATGCAATTGCTGAGACCTTGAGAATTACATGTGTTTATTTATGAATGTGGTGAAAAAGCTGGATCATATATCAGGATTTTATCTTGCAAGCACATGACACTAAAGGACATAACATGAATATTATGATTTTATGGTCGTGCCTTTCATGAATCTAAGCTGGAAAAACCTGTTATTGAGATGCTTGCATTCTCAACTTTCAAGAAGATACATAGCAGCAGTCTCTACCACAGCGGTTCAAAGGACAGAATACCTTTAAAGTTGCACTGCTCCCTCACAATAACTCAAAAATTGTTTTGTTGTTACACACATGTGCTCTAGAGTTCAAGTTTCTTCGTTGTTGACTTAATCCCACTCCCACTGACATTGTTCTTCAAACTACTATTACTTTCAGTGATGAACATCAAATTGAGAACTGTTGAAAAAAAATCTCACACCATGCCAAGAATTCACCTGGGGACTGTCTAAAATTAATGCATGAATACCATTTTAATTAAACACAACAAGATTTTCAAAAGCAACTAGTGATCTAAAGTGGGCGCTGAAAAGTGATTTGGCAGTGAGGATGGCTACTGAGCTCTTCTGGAAAACCAAACTCCTTGATGGTACTTCCAAATGAGCTCAAAGAAATTATTAGTCACTAAGAAACCCAGGTCTATAAATTTAGATGAACAGTATCACTTCAGCAATTTATCTTCCTGCCCTTTTAAAGAGGCACAGAGCACTGTGCAAGCCAAAAGGTGAAGAATATTGGATTAAAAATAGCAGTACTCAAATACATCCTCTATACTGTCACGTAATAAAAAACGTGTATCTACTGATTCACATTCATGACAGAGGAAAAGAATGAGAAAAAATTATCACACATAGGGAAGACTGCAGTTGACTTTTATTTAGTTTTATACAGAAATGGTTACTCCAAGTGAGTCTCAAGATTACTGAAGGCCAGCAGAACTAGTAAGAGCCCATAGCCCTGCACATCTCATTGCATGAAACCACACAAAAATGGGCTTTGGATTTGACAGTGATGAGTGAAAGCATTTGCCATAATGAATGGGGAGTAAAACTTCAGTCAGATTCCAGTGACAGTGAAGTTTGAGTGTACAACTCTTCAAAGCAGCTCAGTGATGGAAGAATTCATTATCTTATCTTCCTACCTCCTTTCACACTGCAATGGTTAGCAGAGAAAAATAGTACCTAAATGAAATGCTAAATGAATCCTACCACCAAGGCACAGTTGGAATACAATTGCTACTCGCACGTGTTCTGCACAAGTGTGAGTTTGCTCGGTCTGCCCGAGCCCTTCCAAAGCAAATCCCCCACAAAGCAGCTTCGGGGCAGCGTCCATGCCCACAGTTCAACACCAACCTGTAGCCAGGATAACGAGCAGACAGGCTGACTCAGCTCCTTTCTGTTTCCACTTCTGTTGCCAGGCCTCCAAATGCCCTTAGCAGGTAGCACATCCTCTGCGATCTCGCCAAAGTCACTTCCCTGAAAAAATGCTCGCGTTTACCTTACTGTGGGCATTTCACTTTGCTGAGTAGCATTGGCTTAATTGCCAAAGGAACTGAGGTAGGCTCTGCTGAAATGGGCCCGGATCCCAGTGTATTATTCTTTTTTGACTGACACAGGGCATCACGAGTAGTACAAGTCTCCACTTTGCTGTCCATCCACAAGCAGCACACCTCCAGTGGTGTAAGGCCACATGGCACCGCGCACACCGAACGCTGAGCCTATGCTTCTGTAAAATGGAACATCACCCGCTGAGTAATCAAAGCTGCTTCTCACAACCCTTTGGCAGTTACTGGGAGTACTGTCATCCAAAACATGACTCACATGACCCTGCTTGGCTTGTAAAATACAAAAGGCTTGCAAAAAATAAGCAGATGTATATTTACACACACACCCTGAAGTATGTTTCTGACTCTTGCACTATGTTCCACAAACCACACTCTAGCTCTGAATAAGTTAGGAAGATGAACCAGCCACCTATCTCCTAAGAAAAAGCCTCCCTCCAAATCGATGCCTACTCAGGCACCTNAAGAGAAGAGAAGAGAAGAGAAGAGAAGAGAAGAGAAGAGAAGAGAAGAGAAAGAAAAGAAAAGTACTATTTCAATGCTTTTTTTTTCAAATGCACGCTTTCAATAGAAAAGTGTTTTTAAAGACTAAGAGAAGTAAATGTGTGGGATCAGCACAATGCGAATGAAAAGCGATGAAGTGTGCAAGGGAAGCAGTAGCCATGTGACTCAATAGTAATAAGGCCCCCTCTTAACTAAGGAAATGGTTTAGAAGTATTTAGTGGCTGAAGAGCCTGTGGTCCAGACAGGACAGAATGGGATTCTAACACCTCCCGTTCCTCTCTGAGTTCTGCCAGTGACCTGGTATTAGACACTGGATGTTTCACACCAACTGCTTCCTTTCCCTCTTGCGCTCTAATAATCTATTTCCATATTAAACACTTGGGTGGGGACCCTTTCCTGACAGTAAGCGACAAGTTGCATCTTGTCCTGAAAAAGAATGATTTTCCTCACCTTCCCACTCTTCCAAAAAGATATTGGAAGGTCCAACACATACCCGCTTTCCAGTAGAGAGCTGCTATTCACATTTAGAGCAGCTCCACCCTAAGAATTAAATATGACTTGGGTTCTACAAAGAAAAAAATAAAAGCAGTATGCAACTATATAATATGTATAACATGGCATATAGGAAACAACCTATGGATTTTTATAGCAATCTGAATGCTACATTTTAAAAAAAAAAATCTCTTGAGCATTTTTATTTGTATTTTATTCCCAAGTTTGTCCTAAGACATCTCTTTTGAGTAGCTGTTAGCTCTCAGTTCACTCAATCTTGGAATAACTGTCCACAAAGTTTAGATGAAGCAATCTACTTTAAAACTTAACTCAGATTATTGTGGCTGTGTAGGCAAAGAGTTCCCATTAAACTTCCATAAGATTTGCGTGTCCAAGTCTTGGATGCTTTTCAAAATGCCAGCTATGGCTTGAAAACACCAAACACAATAGGATATTAAAATACTCTACAATAAGTATTAACATTCTGTTTTTTAATACTGTACAGAGATTAAACAAAATCAGCTTTGCTGTTCTGCACTGTATTCCTATCAAAGTATTTTCAGTTATTACTATGAATTTTCACGCTAGTCCCAAGAGCTTCTAATTCTTTACCGGTTCAGTTAAATAAAAGATGTAAAAGTTTACCTCTTCTTCAGAGTTCACTTACCACAAAAGCTCAGATCCACAACAGCATATTTAGAACCTATCCTTTATCTCGTTTTCATTATGAATAAAAGCAGACTGTCATTTTACTCATGCAGGTCAGCTAGAATCAATATGCAAGGTCTTCCAAGTTCTCTTTTCAAGGTCATTTATAAGCTCTTGGCTCGCCACAGGTTATCACTCACAACTCAGCTTCTCAGCTGAATTCAACTCCAGCGAAAGCTGGAACTGGCCCCAGAACTTTGGGAATGAAATCACAAATCTAAGTGAAGATTGTGCTATTTGTTTCCACATTTGAATTTGAGAATTTATACGTAGAATTGCCAAGGTATAAATCTCTCTAAAGAAAATCATCAGGAACTAAACTAGAACACTTTAAATAGAAGGCTTACAATACAAAATGCTGACAAAACATAGTAAAAGAAATACACTGGTCCAAATCAATTATAGGTAGCTCACAGAAAGGGTCAGGAGCTTACAGAGCAGGACAGGGAACACCACATGCAGGAGACCTGGTTGCATCACCTGGACTGTCCTGTAATGCCAAGGATTCAACACCTTTAAGACATTCTCTGATACAAGCTGGTTGTAACTCCTTCTAGCAAACTGGATAATGCGGAAAAACAAGAAGTAAACAATTTGTTGGCTCTCCCAACTCCATACACACTTCAGCATTACTGCTTTTATTAATCTGCCTGCATTTGATCCTGACTAACTCATCACCTCTGTAAACAGGATGAGTTTAATTGTCTTCATTGCCTGTTTGGATTTATCTCAAGAAATGTCAGTGCTTTGTAGGCATCATTACAGCTTTATTGGTGCATTCAGATCATAAAGAGACAGTTAGAAGGACTATAGAAATTCAATGATGCAAATGAGATGTAACAGTAACTATAAAAGTTGCACTTTTCCTACATGTGATGAATGGACCAGTTAGGAATGAAACTTCTTCCTTGAAGATTAGCTCCCATTTTGGAGTACAGATCTCAGTCTTACAGCATTTTGCTTGAGAACTGTTGAGTATGAACATGTGTGAACCATGTCAGAGTGAGTGGCAACACATTTGGAACACAACAGGATTTAATATCACAGCAGAAAAACAGCAAAGACAACGGCAACAGGATTTCTGCTGTAATATTAAGCAACGAGGGAAGGAAGCAGGCTTATTTATTATCAGTTCACTGTCAGACATCACAAATATGTGACCAAAATACCGAGACTGCGGTAAGACCGAACACACACCAACTGGTATTTCAGTTGTCAGTAAGGCAAGATGTGAAAAAACTATTTAAGGCTCAGTTTATGCCGCACCTTCAGTAACTTCAAAACTATGGGAGGATTTTTACTTCTTTTCATGTTTCCCAATTCTTATAAAATATCCAAATATGATGATGGGTATGTAAAACAAAACATTTCCACGGAGGTAAACATAGTAAAACCCAATGAATACTAAACACCTTTACTGTGGCTGTCCTACCACCCAATAAATATAATTGCTACTGTAAGCTAGACTCCATCTAGCTAGAATTCATTTCTTAACCATCTTCGTCACTGCAACTATCAAATTGCAGTGTACTTTATGACAGTGTAGATGTGCTTGCCAAAACACTCAATGAACAACGTTAAACTTCTGCATCGTTTTACCAAATTTTCCCTATCAATTAAACTTCAGGGAAATGTTCATTATGGAGAGGATAACATCTTCAAGGAATGACTTGTCACATGAGAAAATAAACAGGCAGCTCTTACCAAAGAACCTTACTAAAACAGAAATATTAATTTGAATAAACTACTATATCAAATATTAACTTACTACTAGAAAGAAATGGGTTCTTGTAATACTGTTAAGTCTCAGCGATGTTACAATATTCCATCCAACTGCCACACAAATATGGACACATGCTTCTGGCTCCACTGAGGGAGGATGCCACACGCCGTAATTCCTCTTGGTGTTGGAATGCAACATTCTAAAATTCTCAGAGCCAAATTTTTACATGTTTTTTAACTAAGCTAGTTCACTAAGCATACAGAAACAGAAAAAGATTAAATGGTGTGTGCAATGTTAATTAAACTTTTAAATTAACTACACCCACAGTAAAGAAAATCAAGGACTAAGTGAAAAGTGTCAAATTTGTATAAATTTGTTTCAGTGAACTGGGCGTAGAAAGCCAAAGGATGCAAGCATACTTAATTCCTTCTAGATGTACATAGCCTCATTTTTCCTGGTACATCTGGTTTCCATACAAAAGGCAAGTTTCCCACAAGTTTTTAAAAAGTTTACTTTATTGGTTACAGTTATATAAAATGTGTCATGATCGTTCTATCTAGTTGGTCATTAAGTGCTTGCAACACCACAGAGACTCTTTTAACACATCTGCAACTTATATGATGTACTGCATGCTGGAGGAGAAATATCCCTCTTCAGTTGCTTACCTGCACTTACAGTATCTTCACCAACGCTACAACGTCCAAAAGCAACAACGACCCCACTTGTATGTCAAATTGTAATTTTAATGTTTTCATTAGAATACTCTTTATATCACTCTCCAAAAAAAAAAAAAANTATAACTAACAGCAAACTTTAATACAGGAACACGCTCCAAGATTAACAACCCAAAATGAAAACAAAATGAAATTAATGTAAAATGTAAATCACATATAGTACAATTGAAGTGTCCAAAACAATTTAAATAATTTTAAATATTTTATTTTTTAAACTTGCTACAAATGCTTTATACAATATTTCAACATAAAGTCCCCATAACAGAAATGTAACAAAATGGGAATGATAGTGAAAGTGAAAGTTAAAGTGGCACAAATTCACCAAACAAGTATTAAACTACAAATTTTAAGAGGTAGATTACTTTTTAAGTCAAGAACAAAAAATAAAAGGGGTGGCTGTATAATGGAACTAGTCGCTTTCCATCAACTCAGTCATTAATCTTGAAAGCTATATAAACACGAGAAATGGTATTTCCATAAAAAGCTGTTTAAGAACAACAGACCAAGTTGTTGTTTTAAGTTATTAGATAGAGGTGTAAGATCTTTTAGAGTAATTATATATTTAACTTTCAAAATATACAGGTATGTAGCCCTGGTCTAGCCTTTTTATCAATAAAAAGATACACTGCATTCATTATATATAATATTTAGAAACTGGTATCGGTATTTCATTGCTATATAAAGTTTCATCTGCATGTATAAATAGGAATTTGGAAAACACACAGAACATCCAAATCAGGCTTTTTTTCCCATTATATGCTGGTCATCTAAAAGACTCAAAGTGGGGAGAAGGTGGGAAGACAAGGAAACTCTGTCATAGTAGGTTCCTCTCTACTCATTGTTTAGAAGAAAGGTTTTAACAGACTTAATACATGACAAAAATACTCAGAATGCAGCAACATTCGTTGTCCCTGAATCTACACTGAATTACTGATAAAACAGGGTATCTCTGCTTTGCCAAGTTTGTAACTGTCTCTATACCATGCATGAAGGTATGGACAAAACCAGGATCTAAGCATTTAAGGGCTGAAGATTTGGTTTAGTTTAATCCCACTTTCTTTTGACGTTTTTGTGTTTTGTTTTGGTTTTGGTTTGGTGTTTTTGTTGTTGTTGTTTTGGTTCCATTTTGTATTTAATAGTACCCTTTTCTTATCTGAATCATCGTGAAGCCCAGCATGCATGTCAGGCACAAAATAAGTCTATGCCTGACACTGAATATTAGCAAGAAGCCTGCAGGCAATTTTATGATTGTGAGTCAGCTTCAGCTGGTTTCGCAAGCTTGGTGGACTTCACATCCATTGTCGTAGTGCTTATCCTAAGTTGAGCATGCAACAGCTCTACCATGTCATTAAAGGATTTTTTTGTTTTGTTTTGCTTTGTTTTACAGGAGATTCCTAGAAAATAAAAAACAAAGACTGAAGATAAATGACAAAACACATTATTTGTGAATGGAGTATGTTTACAGAGAAAAACTGAAAGGTGAAAAACAAATCTGGAGACAATTATTACATGAAGTAACAGTCTTGAATGAATACTAAGAACTGAGATTTCCTGAGGGCAAAAAAAAAAACAGTGTCTACATAGAGTAGAATTGATGCTTATGCTGACATTAAATAGTGTATGAAGACAAAAAAACTCTTCATACTTGATACGAAAAAACAAAGGTGATGAGGTGATGAGACAATCTAGATTTATGAACATTGTTTCAGAAAGAAAAGCAAGAATTCTTCTAGCTTAACTATTCATTAAACCATTAAAGACTGCAAGCTGCCAAAGTAAACTAACAGCATTTGAGACAGTAAAGGAAATCTTACCCCTAGGTAAATCATTATTTTCCCTGAATGCTATTAAACAGTTTCCATATGCAGAGATTTCCAAGCACTTGCTTCTTTTGCTTAAAGGTCAAATGATTAGTTTAGATGGAAAGATGTGTCATTCTGGCTTCAAATTGTACTGATCTGTTCTGGCATCATGTAAAAGACAGTTTCACGCGTAACACTAAGAAAGCAGCTAATCAGAATTAAGTAACATGAAGACAATTATGTCCCAAGAGAACAGGCCTGCTTGATGGTTCTTGTACTTTAAAGGCATATTCAACAACATTAGTCTCCAAATTCCACGAACAATTTTTTTTTCCTTCAACATATCCTAACTTGGATATTAACTATTTCAAGTCAAATTCCCCTCTAGCTCTTTGAAATAATTCTGTTATGTTGAAGCTTTACTTTACAGGAAGTATTTCCTCAAAATTATCATGTAAGGTCTTCACCATAAGACACACAAGCTACAAACAGTTTGGATTTTGACACTTCCTGACAAATTCCACTTCTGGACACTTGTGAAAGAGGCTGCCACTTCTACCCCCTCTCCACTATCAATTGCTTTGGTTAAAAATACTACCTTTAACCATAAACCTGGTGTTAATCACAGCCAGAGACTGTGATTAGCAAAAAGAAAAGAACACAATTACCACTGAGTTCTGTGAAAGTTACCCAGCAAATCAGACACCTATTTCAAGAATAGCAGGGCAGGAGCCTGCTAATAGAAATTTCAAATACTTTGCAAAATATACTACTGACTACTTGAAAGACTACATGAAGACTTTAAATGGGACTCAGGCACGTAGATTTTATTTTTTTTTTTTATTTAAGTATTACCCTTTCTTGTGATTAAAATGCTTCATCTGAAAATGAAATAGAGCTTTAGTTATAATTTTTTTATACTGAAACAGAAGAGCATGATACTTTTAACAAAAATTTACACATTCACGTAACTTTTCTTACACATCTATTTCCCTTATATTAAGTATTTAGAGATCTGACTCAATTAGTATGCACATACAGTTTTGGAAGTATGCTTTTTTTATATATATATATGATATGCAGAGAACACTTTTTATTAAAAACCAACATTTTAAATTATTTTAGTAAGAGGGTAAAAATGCAATCACGATTTTTAGCTTAATGAACCACAAACTAAATCTAGAATCATTTTGGGCCACCATATGCTGGATAGCAAATACATGGTCATTGTCTCCAATAACATTAAATTTAATGACTTTAGGTTTATTTGCACTCAGGCGGTGACATTTTTCCCAGCGTTTTCAATTCCATTTATAATTAAACATTCTCTATACACATTATGTATTATTTCATGACAATGTGACAAAATGCATCAAGTATGTACATCATACCTCAGCACGACTGAGCTGCTAACCATGTTTTAGGAAATGCAATCTTCTTTTGATTTAAATATGAGAAACTCAAAAAAAAGACCAATAAAATCGGCAAAACAGCAAGCAACGTGTTCCTGTTTTGTCTGAACTTCAAATTAAAAGCTTACCTGAAATCTTTTAATTCTTGCTTTGTACTGCTTTCATCTCTTTTGTTTTCTGCTGCCTCTGCATTTGCCGCCTGCTGTAAGCTTCGTGTAATAGGTCCTCCAATCCTCTCCCTAGATTTTACAGTGAATCTGTCTGCCTTTTTCTTACTTGCCACAGCAGACTTACTTGGCAAAACAGCTTTATTATTATTCCTTTGTATTCTGACGTGCAATTTCCGGGTCGCTTTGCTCGAGATTCCAGAGGAACTGTTCTTAGCTACCACTTTAGTTTTTTTCCCATCAACATGAGTCATTTTGGACACTCTTACAGGACTAGAGTTCCTCAACGACGAAGATGAATTTGGCTTTTTAGATCGAATGGAAGGTACAAATTTAACGTTTTGTTTTGATTTGAAGGATGCAGAGGGCAGCTGGATTTGCGCAGGTCCTGAGGTTCGTGCTCTCGTCTTGCCCAAGTGAGGCTGCATGCTTTGCATTTTGATTTCTGCATCTGCTGTTCGCCTACGCTGGTTGCTGCCTTTCTCATTGCTTGCAGGTGATGAAGAACTTGCACTTTTTTTTGATGAATTCTTTTTAGAGGATGGGGAGATGGGTTTTTTGGGACAGCTATATGAAGCATGTTTGTTCAAACTTCCAATGTAAGTGAACTCTCTATTACAGTAGGGGCATATGTGAGAGTCTGACTCAGATGGATTATTTTTCAATTCTGCCTTCTGCTGGGCAGATTTCTTTTTTTGCAAAATAGCTTTCTGGACAAGCTGGTTTTTCTTTTTCAATGCACTTATTTTTAGTTTATTTGAGGACATTTTGCTAATCTCAACATTGAAATTAAGTCTTTTAGGCTGACCCATCCGTCTGAAGGCATTCTTTCCAGGGCCAGCTATAACCACCATGCCATTCTTAGGCTGCACTGTCTGTTTCAGTGGTACTGGATTTTTTTTGGGTGTGTACCTCTTTTTATCACTGGCAGATGCACAAGCCAGTATGTGTTTGTGTAACTCAGGCATGTTATCAACACTTTTCCCACATTTTGTGCATCGGATGGCAGTAGTAAAAGTCTGTGGAATATTGTGGGTAGTGAAGTTTGTTGCGGTAACTCCAATACCCATAGGATTACGATGGTGATATTGAAATGGAGGTGGCTTAAAGCTTGGGTAGTGTTGATTGAGGCCCATACGAACATCTGGATCTTTAGATTTTACCCCAGACGCCATTATTTTTATAGTAGTATAAAGCTCTTCAGAGGAATCATTTAGATCTTCATCTTCTTCCTCCTTAGGTTCTAGAGAGTCTTCTGACAGGCTCTGCATGTGCTCTATGTTGGCCTTACTGGGGTCAGTAAAATTCTGGGGTCTCAAAGTCCCACTTTCAAACTCATGATGTGTGCACTCTTTGTCTGGATGGAGATCACGCTGATGCTGTTGCAAATTGCACAAAAAAGCAAATTCCTTTTTACAGACTGAGCAAACAAAGATATTTCCTACTCCATGAAGCAGAAAACGATGTTCTGACAAGTCTGTTTTATCCCTAAAAAGCTGTACACAGAATTCACATTTGAAGGGCCATTCTTCAGCATGAACGGATAAATGCTTAGTTAGGTCTTTAATAGAAAGAAAAGGTGATTCACAGACATTGCACACAAAGCTTTTATTGAACGTTTCCTGCACTACTCCCGTTTCACTCGAAGTATAAGGATCTTCTCTCACCTTCTGTTCATTTTCGGTTTCCTCCTGTTTTATTATTGGGAGAGTATTCTCAAGATTATCAGCAGAGGAAACAACAGAAGAAACCACCGAAAGAGGAGGTGGAGATGGAGATGATGAAGATGAAGAGGAGGAGAAAGAGGAGGAAGAAGAAGAGGAGGAGGAGGAAGATGACGAGGAGAGAGTAGGAGGACCAGGTGAAGAAGCAGAAATAAGAGGTTCAGAGGGAACAGGAGATGGAGAAGGAGAAACAGTAGGTGAAAGAACGGGTAGAGGGGACTGGGTAGTAGTGTTAGAAAGTGGTGATGGACAAGAAGAAGTGTTAGTTGCACTGGCAGAGACATCTGGAATTGATAACGGCATTGTTGGAAGAAGGGGTGGAGGTGATGTAGCAACTGTTAACACAGGTGGGCAAGGTGGGGGGGAAGGAGGATTGGTTGGTGTTAGCAAAGGAGGCAGCTGGCACATGGAAGATACAGCGGATGTCTGTGGCACGGGGGAAACAGAGGAACTAAGGGGCTGAGAGTCAACAGAAGACAATGCAGACAGACTGGGGTCCATGTCAGGCTCTGGCTGAGACTCCAGAGATTTGCTTGGGCTCGGGCTTCTGTTCACACTGGGTGTGCTGTCTGTGGCTGCGTCCACTCCATTATACTCATTCAGCAGAACCTTCTGTAACATGCAAGTGGTTGGTTTCTTCTTTTTAACACCACTACAGGTTGGCTGTATGGAATTTTCTTTATATTCCCTAATTTCAGCATCACTGCAAGGCTTCTTGTGGACACTTAAATCTAATACAGATTCCCAAGGAACCTGATTCTTATTTTTGACATCAGACCTCTGTTTTACACCACTAGACAAATCCAGTGGCTGCTGGTTGCACACACTGCCAAAAGCTGGAGCTGCTGTCCAGTCTTTTGATAGTTTATAGTCTTCAAAGCAAAGAGGGCTCATAGTCTCTCTTTCCTCCCTTCCAGTCAAGCTCCAAGCAGGTGAGTTGCTGTGGCTTTCTAACTTTGGCATTTTTGAACTTCGAAGATTATCATTCCACACAGTTTTTCCCTCACCTGATTTGACGAAGTCTCGAAGTACTGGACTGTGCTGTGGAGAACTGGGAGGAGAGCTGGTCCTTCTTTTAAATCTACTGGATACTGGAGGCAAAATAGGTGATGACGTAACAGAAGGTCCTAGTTTAGGGATTTCACTTGACGGAGTTATCTTATTGTCCTGTGTCTGAAGAAGCTGCTTTAATTTTGATGACAAATAAACGCTTTTTTCTTTATGAAAAGGTAAGCTCTCTGTTGAAATGCTTAGAGGAAGATTTAAAGAACTAGTAGGAGTTATAGGTTCTGGGTCTACTTCAGTTTTTATTTTTGGTACAAGAGGAGGGCTGGCAGTTCTCCTCTTTTTGGATTCATTGCTCCCACTGCTAGAGGGCTCCTTAGGAGGTTCATTCACATGTGTTTGTGTAACCTTTAAATTTGAGGAAATTTCCACTGTGACAGGACTGATTATGCAATTTAGTCCATATAACTCTGCAGAGTTGGACTCCATCTGAATCACATCACAATTGCTAGTGCTGCTGTTGGACTGAATTTTACCATCAATGTAATAATTTAAGTTTTCAGAGATATTGCTGGAAATATCCATAATATAGACATCATCTACTTCACCTTCCTCTTCTATTTCTGTACTTGCTATATATACACTCTGGACTGGTGGGGCCTGCTCAGTTTGAAGCGGTGGCTCTTCAGGATAGAATCCTTTTCTTCTGACACCTTTGGGAATAAGGTGACGCTCATGAACCCTGCGCTGATGCCTCCGCATGTTGGTGTGAGTTCCAAAAACCTTTTTGCAGTATTTGCATGGATGCAATTCTTTGGGCTCCTTATTTTCCTCAGCAAAAGTGGAGTTTGACATTTCTTGGGAGACTTTCTCAGAATCCAAGACTACGGAGTCTTGCACAAGACTGGAAACATTCAAGTCATCTTTAAGACCATCATCCACAATTACTTGGTTATCAGCAACATTATCCAAGTGTTGTGACGATGATAGGGTCAAGAACGGTTTCCTTTTTGGCCCTGCTTCATGGCGCCGTTCATGTCTTCGTCTGTTAATTTGAGTACCGAAGGCTTTCCCACAATATCGACATTTGAAAGCATGGTTAACAGTAGATATATGAATGTGCATGTGGCGTTCAAGTCCTTGCTTTGTTGTAAACTTCCTCTCACAATGCTGACAGGGAAACATGAATGTTTCCTGAACATCACCATTTGATTCACCTCTTGCTTTTGGAATTTTCACAACAAGTTTCTTTGGAGAGCTTTCTGGAGATTCCTCTGACGAACTCTTTTGCTCTTCCATAGAGTCTAACTTTTCTTCACATATCAAAGGCATCTCAGCATTTTCCTTAGGCATATTGGTATCTTCCATCTCCTCGTCATCTTCCTCCTCTTCATCCTCCTCCTCTTCATCATCATCTAAATCATCTGATCCACAGTTTATTGCTTCTCCTTGTTTGTCTTCAGTCACCATTTGCGGTTCACTGGTAGGACTGGGGATCATCAGCTTTGGAAGTACATCCTGATTTACCATCTCCTGAATTACAGCTGTTTGTTCCAGGGACAGTACAGCAGAAACAGAAGGCTTTTCATCTTCTTCCTTATGACCTGATTGACAAAGCAGGAAAAGAGAAGCATGAGCCACTTCTACCAAACACTTTGAAGTATGCTGCACCTTTCTCCCACCTTTTCCTCTAACACAGCATAGCCAACACTTGATGACCCACACAATACCGCTCTATTTCTCACTGCTGTGATTGGGTCCCAAACATAAAACTGTATTCAGAAATTTCCCTTCTGAAACTTCAGCAAAATGTAGACAGCTGCCTAAATTTAACACAGTGAGAATCTTAGGATTGAACATTGTGGCCAAAGAAAACAAAACGATAGGCTTCAGTACATTTCAAGAAGCGTCTGAAAAAAACTTCACTGACTTTTCTTGCAGCAAAGGAGCGTCAGAAAAGTACAGCAGTACACAGAGATAAAGTATCTAGGAAGTCTGTCACAGAAATTTTGGACTTGGACCATTTCCCCTAAATTATTATTATTTTTAGGCACAATACAACAATCTGGACTTGTACTGTAATGCACAGCAAGGCATACCTTGTATCTGGTGTGGTACTTCCATTCTTTCCATTTGATCAGATTTTCTACTAGCTATTGTCTGAATGGCTATCTCCTACATTTCTGAATCAGCCCGCATGCATCTCATTTATTTGGTGTAAACCGATTGTTTATTCACACCTCTGCATGCCAGTTTTATCTATCTGCTGTCAGATATATCCATTGCTGAAGAAAATAATTCTCTTGCCAATTCACACAGTGTTTTGTAAGTGGTTATGTGTATAAAGCAAGAAGTTTACCTCTACCCCCTAGCTGGGGCTTAAGGCACCAGCAACAATGGTGCCTATAGCGTGCAAGCAGAAGGGACAGAGTGAAGGAATAGGCCAAAATGTTCAAGAAAATAAACTTGGAATAAAAAAAAAAAAATCAGGACCCATACAGAGGCCTTAGGACAAGCAGTATGTTTAGCTATTCTGTGCATTATTACTATAATTTTTTCCCCATGACATTGGCTTCTCTTAAATAGCTCTAACAATGACTGCACAACTAGGCTCCCAAGGATTTTTTAAATAAGGACTTTTCTGTTCTAAGGGGTTTGGACACAAATTTTACAGTACACTAGTTTTTCCTATTGTCAGAGTTGCACATTTAATGACATCACTGATTTCAAAATTGCTTACTAATAAAAATGTTTGGGTAGACAATATAAACACACTCACTTTGCTAATTGCAATATAACATACTAACTTATTAAAAGTGACAAAACTTGTCCTTTGATTTAAAAAGGTAGTTAGAAAATAAGACACTTGAGAACTCTCACCTTCTTTAGAATCCTTCATATCTGCAGAAGGAGAATCCAGATCAGTCTTTTTCTGCTTTGTATCTGTTGCCTTCTTTCCCTTGTTTTTACCTTCCTGAGTCTTTTTCTTTCCTAGGAGAAAGAAAAAAACAACACTATTTATTATTCTCATTCAGCAACTTTTATTTTTCATACTTGAGTGGCAAATTAAAACACCCAGCTTTGGAATATAACATACTTCTGTAGAAACACTTTTTTTCCCCTTAGGAATACAAGTGACAGCTCTGTAAGAAAGGACAGCATTCAGAAAACACATTCACTATATGCAAGAAGCACTAAAGGCCAAAGTGTAGAACAAAGGAAGCAAGAAAAGATGACTTACAAGAAATTACACATCAGCACATTTAATTTTTATGTCTGCTCTGTGAATACATATTGATAAACCAGTAAGTCTCTAGGGCCTAGAAGAAATTAAAAGTAAAAATTGTGAGTTTCCAAAAACCTAAGACTCCAAAACATCTTACAAAGCAAGCGCAGACTATAAGGGAAATGTATTGTCCACAGAGTTAACCAGCTCGTGTCATACAGTTACCCACTACCTTCAGTCAGCTGGATTACTGCACTTCATACAAGCATACAGAAAATTTGAAATTTCTTCATGTAATACTAATCCTTAGTGTTAAATGGAAGACCTCACCAAATAGAAGCTCAAAGAGGCTTCTACACTTGCGTGGCCGTTCTGAACAATGACGTGGAGAAGAGTTGTAATAAATGCAATAAGTAGAAACATTATGAGAAGACTAAAAGCAGCGTGATATTGACCAACACGGACAGGCAGCAAAAACAAATTAGACGGAACTGGAAAACAGTAAACTATAATGTTATATCATCATGTCCACTGACACAAACAAGTTTACCAACACTTTCTGCTAGCAAAATTAAGCAGCATGTAAGAGTTGCACAAGATGATGAACATAATGAAGATTAGGGCAAAATGGCATTACACAAAAGACCTAATCAGCAATGAAAGATATAAAGACACTCAAACCTTCAATCACCAACATGCTACAAAGTTATAATGCTATTTTTTTGCCCTGGCTCTTAAAGATTCAGTCCTGTAGCATTCAGAACCGATGGCAAGGACTGCTGATAACCAACAAAAGAAACTTTCAGATATTCTAACAAGTCATCGCAAAGACCTTATTTCTCCACACGAACCTGACATATAACCATGGGCTTGAAATACCACTCATCTGAAACGTCACAATTCCACACATCCACCTCTTAGGAACGAGAATTCTCCAGAAGCAGCAATCCGCATTTCTCCTCTGCTCCCTCTAACACACAAAATACTACCCTAACACACTGACCCTTCTTCTCTAGTCAGAAGTGTGAATCATAGCCCTAAATCCGTCTCTTACTTAGAAGCACATTCTTCCAACTCATAATCCTGTCAACAAGTTCCTCCTTTTTTTCACTAAGTATTTTTCGCATAGTAGGCCAAGAACTTGAAATGCCTTTTCAAAAATGTTCCTCTCTATTCAAACTCAAATTTTCAAAGTATGCACCCCCTGCTATAGAACAGATCAGAGACAGGTCAGCTTTAAAAGGAAATGCTTGTTTTTATTTGAACATTCTACACCATCCAAATAATTATCTGCATTTCCTCTCAAGGAGCTCAAGTTTCACAGGTGCTCCCCAAATTCCACAGGGTTTTTCAGTTTCATGTGTGTAATTATCTTTTTTTTTTCCTTCCTTTTTCCACTTTAAGTTTTCAGTCTGAGAAACTGATAGTACCGTCACTCAGAATGCATTTTTGTCATCTTTGGACAATACACTTCCTAAACTGAACTAGCGATTATCCCATAATATCCTCAAATATCCTAAGTCTCTGTGTTAAAACCACACATAATGAGCAAACTCTGGTTTACTTGACACTACAATACGAGGCTTCAACACCAAACACCTGCAAGTTGTCAGCCGTGGTCAGAGAGGCACAGGGAGTTGAAGCACATCTTTATCCCACAGGTTACTGAATGTCCAGGTTGGACAGAACTCAGCACTGCCGGCACCTCTGCTGTTTGCAACAACAACAACTAGTACCAAGATCTGAGTACGAAGAATTCCAAACAAGTTTCCAGAAATATCTGCCAAGCCACCCCAAACTGCTCTTGAACTCTACAGTAACACAAATCAAGAGATATTCTATTTCTAGGTAAGAGGTCTAAGTGTAAAGTTTCAGTACATTCCTAGGGAACCAAAATTGCATCACGATACACCTTAGGAGCCATGCAACAACACATGTATTTAGCTGTTAGAACCCTTTAAGAGCCATTAGCTTTTTTGTAGACTGCTTATCATTTGAACACTAACATCAGTAATTTTGACTTCACTGACAAAATTCTAGGTGCCTTTCTCACCTTCACAGGTGAGAATGGGAACAAGAAGGAAAAGCCTCATCCATGCCAAGCCTGGCCACAGCTAGAGCCAATGTTTTACAAGGTGGTGCAGCACAGGATGGTATTTTGCAGATGAAGTTACTGGACAATTCTACCTCTGACAGGTTACTCTAAAAGCCTTCAAACCAAGACCCAATTCTTTCTCACAGCAAGATTAGAAATAAAGCGTGCTCTTTAAAATGTGAGGCAAGATAAGTAAAAGCAACAAAAATCACTGAAGTACTAAAGCAAACACAGGTTTTCTAAAGTGTTGTCCATTTACAGAATACAGAATTTATAGCACTTCAAATGCAATGTTAATCTGGGAAGTCACTAGCAGGATTTGACCGCTTGCAACTTACCTCTTGACACACTCCTATGGAGCAAGGAAAAAAAAAGCGAGCAAGCTGCTCACCGTTGGATATTAAAGTTATTGGCCTTTAAGCATAAAGGCAATTGAAGAGAAGTTATATCTAGCACCTACTTGCCTTTACTCCGAACAGTGAGCAAAATTGCTTGCGTACATATATAATTTTAGATGTGCCAGTTCAGCTTCTGACATCAGCTAAGATAGCAACTGATTTTTGATGTTTTCTTTATCAGTTTTGGCTTGTTCACTTTTAGGTTGCAGTTTTCTTTATAAAGACTAAAAAAGAATCCGCTATACTCAAGCATGGCAATGACTGTCCAAGACTCATCCACCTCATGGTCCAAGGCCTACCAGCATCCAATTGCAGATGTCCAGGAAGAGCATTTAAGAACAGAGTAACAGTAAAGCGATACTTCCTTGGTATACTCTCCCAGCTTTCACCTCTCTAGCCCTCAGGAACTTTTGAAGATACTGACTAGTTTTTGATAGACTTTCCTTCAGGAGTTCTCAAAGTGCTTTTTAAATCCACATGAACCTGAAAGATTTGCACCAGTTTCTTCCTGCATAGTCCAAGGGAAAACCACTACCTGCGTTTCTGATATAAAGGGTATCAGTGAGGAGGTAACCCAAGGTCTGCCCCACAATTTTCTTACAGTTTAAGATATCAAGAACTAATAGAAGCCTGCAGGAGGGGAAAAACTTCCTCACAGTACAGAACCTGGTGGAAGCCTGAGTATAAGTACACACGTGCACTTACCATCAGGTTCCTGAAGGGTCCTACATGGCTGCTACTGCCAGCTGGATCCTCCACTTGGTCTAAACAAGAAAGATACAGGAATGAAACACAGGGAAAGTGAAATGGAAACCACGACAAAAGAATAAATGAAGGGCAGAACTTAATATATGTGTATGTGCATTACAAGAATTGCAAAAGGAAGATGCAAAGGAAACTGAATGAAAGAAACAGATGGAAAAACAGCTACCTGCCTACAGCAACAAAGATCAGAAGAGGAATGCATGAACTTTATCTTGCTACTTAAGTTTTAAAATATGGTTCCTTCTCCCCTTTCCTTCATTTATGCACGTTGTAGACAGGTCAGCAAGAGCATTGCCTGCCTTTACACCCTTACAGCACCCATACAACACTTAGTACAAATATTGAAATAGGCACAGGAGCTCTCATGCTACTGCCAACTTCCAGATAATGGGCCACTACCAATACTGTAGTGCCACCTATCTCAGAGGAGTTCAGATGACAACAATTTAAAGAAGAGAAGTAATCTTTATTTGCCCATACTTAATTTTACTGACCAGACCAAGACATCTCAAAACAACCTACAGCACGTGCGCTCGTATTTTTGCTGTTAGCCAAAATACTAACGGGACTGTGAAACAACTGAGTGACTTCTGGTGAGACGGGATAAACACGCTCAGATGCCAGGAGGGAAAAAGTTAAACACAGTCTTTCCATACACTTGGAGCTGAATCCTATAATTAAGCATTGCAAAATTGTACAAGATGCTATTATCTTTAATAAGCTTTAAGTGTGGCACCAAACACGTTCACAGCCAGCACTATAGAGGAGGAAGGGGAATCTCACATCTGATCACCAACACGGTTTTTGATCACTTACAAGAAATATGAAAGAGGACAAATTGGCATATGACACACTGACAGCGATCGCCACACGGTTTCATGATGCCAATTGCAGTATAATAGCATAAACTTGCTAGCTAAGCCTTTTGGGACTGGTTCAGATTAGCGATAGCTTGCATCAGTCCCATTCAGTAGTTACTACTATTCTATAAATCAAATTTTCATTTTTTTTTCTCCTATTTAAAATACCAAGTATTTTGGTATCGAAGAGAATGAAATAAAGATTAAGTGTATATACAAGCTAAACAATCCTTTCAGAAAATTCAGCAGAAACCACAACTGTGCAACTATTTCCACGTGATTCCAATTAACGACTTCCAAAATACTGATGCAACTTGATTTTTAATTTGAGAAATAGTTGTGCACCAGAATTCCTCTATTCCTGTATCCAGAATACCGGTAGATGTGTCATGCTTTTCAAAGTGAATTAAAGATCTGACTAGTGGTTTGTTCTGGAAGACGGGCTAGCAAAAAATCAATGCCTTTTATACACAAAAGCCATATTCAGAAGAACAGCAGAAATTGCTCCAAAAATAAATGCAGCATCCACCACCTCATAACATATGGTAATTAAATCTTTCTTAAGTTGGTGTCCGAAGTTTTAAGTGATCTGGTACAGATGAGGTTATTCCACTACATCGTTGAAACTCTTGGAGAAAGAGGAAGAGAAAACAAGAACAGCAGGGATCAGTTACAGAGCTGGTAAGTGTTAGGCTAGGGAAAGAAAAGATACCAACCTTGAAAGGAAAAAACTCAACAACTCTGCTTTACTGAAACAAGGTTACTTAAATATTATGACATTAACTTCCAATGTTTCTCACATAATATTACTGTTAATACAACAATATAGCAAAGCTCCTTGTTGAAACTTGATTAGAGCAAGCTTAGCCGGAGAACTCTGAAGAGAACTTCTGAACGTGCACATACTTCACTCCCTGGGGAGGGAACATCCTTTGAACTCTAAAGCTCCCAACTTAAAATGAAACAAAACATGGAACCACCGACAAGCTTTGGGGAAAAAGCGTTCTCGTACTGGCAAGACAAATTACTAAGAGAATGCAGAGGCCAACGCCTCACAAGACCCCAAGGCCCTGATATTCAAATGCTGCCATACAACGCTTCAGTGGTAGATTTTTTCATGTACTGAACTGATATGAGTCAAGACAGAAAAAATTTTATTTTTAGTATAAGATATGCTCTAGTAGGAGCATTTTCCAGTTTGGCTATAAAGATGCATCCCACTTCTTTGGTGCACGCACACAAAATCTATTCCAGCATCCTCTGACAAAATTCATACCCTAGGTAGGAAGGTGCCCATCTCTTGATTCAAAAATACAGACCATGTCTGACAATATTAACTGACTTCTCTATTATCAGGACTAAATCTTTCTAAAATTGAATATTACAAAAGATGTAAAAAGGATGCAAAAGCAGCACATTTTTGTTCATATCCAAGCAATTCTAAGGGCGAGATTGAATACATAAAAGGCACAGCTCAATTTTTGAAACAAAC
This sequence comes from Anseranas semipalmata, assembly GCA_013399115.1. Taxonomy (NCBI): domain Eukaryota; kingdom Metazoa; phylum Chordata; class Aves; order Anseriformes; family Anseranatidae; genus Anseranas; species Anseranas semipalmata. The sequence goes on from VXAA01005662.1 coordinate 305,081, forward strand.
ATCTGAAGCCGATGTCAGTTAATTCTGAATGGCTACCTAGATAGCATCATTAAGAGATATATTTCAACAGCACTGTCAAGTATGCATGAAAACATGCAGAAAAAGGCCACATTCAGATGTCACGATGACCCTGTTTTCCTTGATCTATTATTATAACTAACTAGTGGGGCATTTTGCTTGCAATAGCATTATAAAGTTATCAGACTAGTTTGGGAGCAAAGGTTCTTCCACACTTTGCTCCACCACAACTTGCGCTTCACCTTCCTTAAAAATACACATTCAAGCTTGCAAGATAGAAGCAGGAGAAAGAGTGACAGCATAAGCAAGAAAGACAAACTTCAGAGTAACTCTACTAGTATCAAGCTGCATCAACCTCCATCATTAAGAAAACCATGTTGTCCTGTTATATAAACATATTGCTACACATAGACCATCACTTCACATATGCACGAAGAGTAGCATCTTAATCCCTACATCATCCAACCAAATTATAAGCGTTACCACAAAGTCTCACCTTGGGAAGGTATTTCAATACACCTGAAGACAGATGCTTACACATATAACTGTACTTCCATATTAAAATGTTTGTACCAAGCACCAAATATCCACTTTGCAGAAAAGAAATGGAGCAAAGCATTCACAGACTGTTAACATGACATTTGCATAACAGATGAACTTGTTGCCATGGAAAGCATAAGAAAATTCTGAGCCGGGGCTATTTAAAACACCAATTTCTGCAAATGTTTGGCAAAGTCTTCATGTTAACGATAGCGCTTAAGATCAAGTTACTGTATCTCACCACAAACTTCTTAAATTATATAATCATCGGGGCAAGACAAATGTTAACACAGTACAGTATGCCATGCCAACATAAAAAAGACAAAATGACTTAAAAGAAGCAAAAGGCAATGTTGTCATTGCATGGAGCTCTTCATAAACCCAGAAAAGCTTGGCTGAAGCTATTCACAACACTCAGATAAACAGATAAATACATTTAGGCTGAAAAGTCCTCTGAGGAGAAAGCCCATCTTAAACACATGGCATTATACCAGTCCACAAAAACTGAAATAGGAATTGCCTACAGTCTTCCTCCCACACTTCACGTTTTGGAAATTGAATTATGTACCATTACCCCCGTAACAGAAAGAGGAGCAAGAAGCAATACACTCACGTTTGCAATAGCATGCTATCTACAGCCACAGCACCTCAGTGAAATCCTTAACACGTTACGCCTTCGCTGACTAACCTGAGTTAAATCAGAGGAAGTCTTAAGTTTATAGACCAGGACTTACTCATCCATAATGACTTAAATAGTACAGAATGTCATCTAACAACTATGAAGCAGGGCAAACAAACATCCACAGGGTCTAATTCTATGGAAGTTTAACCCACACAAGAGCTGTACTGCAACAATGAAGTGTAAATAATTAAACATGCAGCTTTTATCTTCGCAGATTTAAAGACGTTATTTCTGCCTCGATGCCAACATTTATAAAAACTAAAACAGCAGACACAGAGTACGCAAATATGCGGCGTCAGACCTGCTCTACAGTTTCTCAATCACTCAACAGTTGTGTATTCCTACCTCCTCCCCTCCCTAATAACACAGCCTCCCACCAGTCACTACAAGTTCTTAGCAAGTCACCCTACACAGCCACCACTGACACAGCCACCCTGGTAGAGGAAAATATGACAAACATTCTTCTCTGCGGTTATATTCCATTAGCTTTCATTTAGCTAACGCTAAGTATTAAAGCAAAAATAAGTAACAAAAATGACAGCTGACATACAAAACCCTTAACAGAGTTTCCAAAATTAACTGCTGTTCTCTATTTTTAGCCAGTCTTTACGAACAATTCGGTTACAAACAGTATCAATTTCTTCTTGTATTTAAACACAGAAAATTGCTGTAAATGTAAATCTCCACTTTAATGAAAAGGAGCTTTTACTTTAATTCAGAAGATCATACTGCTGCACTCACTACAGCTCTCCCCAAAACATTTGGCTGACCCTGAAATGAAGCTACACTCGGATCATTAAGAAGTAACATGCATTTCGACAGCATCGTTTGCAAGATAATGCAAATACAAGACCTCACAAGATTAATTGTACCAAAAAGTTCAAACAGTCACTATTAGATCAGCCTTTATGTGTAATAACCGACCCATTTATTTGTCATGGTCCTATTTTGGTCACTAACTTTTGAGGGGGTTAGATTAACAATATTTGTTTTTACCCATTTCTCTTAAGCTATCTTTAAAGGTAGCTACGCAAGACTTTCCCTTCCATTTTATTCTGCTGTTTGACAAACTGGGTATGCTCGAATGCAGTAATAATCATACTAGCAAGTCACTTTTTAAAAACCATCGGACTGCCAGGTCCACGGGCAGACCCAAAAGCTAACGCCCTTCACATGCTGCGAATACAGGCGGCATTCTGCCACCAAGAGCATTTTTGCTCCACCACCCCAACCAGAACTCTCCAAAGGTTACTGAAACCTGCAATCGCCTGCAAGTCCAGAAACGCACAGGAGTTTGTCCAAACGTTTGTGTCCAAACATGGGCTATGGCTTCACTTGAACACAGCTGTACGAGGGCTATGATTCCCAGGAAACAGGGCTGCCTTTGTGCCTAAGCAGAGCACTGGGATTACTGTAATCGGAGTCTCTCTAACGCAGAGGAAAGAAGAGCAAAGCCTCTCACAGATGTAGGACGTGGACAGTGCCGCTACCACCAGATTAAATCACTCATGTATAAAGTGAAACCCCTTGGAATTGCTAAAAGGCTTTATTTACAGTATTTTTTATTTACATTTACTAAAATTCATTGTTACCCCCCCCCTTTTTTTTTTAAAACCAAACTAAATCTGTTCGCCATACCTATGACATCATTCATCAGATGTTTGTCTCCAAAGTAGTGAAGGATTCAGTAAAATCAGCCCCCCCATTTTACAACGTATTTCATCTCCCCCTTAGGCATACATTTCCAGTTTCCTTTCCTTTTTTTTTTTTTTTTTTTTTTTTTTTTCTTATTCTCCTCTTCTTCAATACAACTTGAAGAGGTAAGCTTTATTTTGGGGGATTCAATGGGGAAAAACATACAGCAGACATTTTTGCTAATGATTTTTTTTTTTAATCTGTTATCAGCAGCAACCCAGTAAACTTGCAGTAGAGTCACATCTTGCATTTCGAAAGGGAAACGTAATCTGGAAAACTTATTCAGCAGTATTTTCCACAGGGCACATGCTCCCTGATTGCCCCCTCTCTTACCAGCATGCTCCAAAGCACCAAGCTATCAGTGCTGGCATACAATGCAAGCTTGCCTTAAACAATAAATGTGTTTGGTCTGTAACAGGTTTAAAGGCCATTCTTTCCTGGAAGCATAGCACTTAATTTCCCTGAGCTTTTTCTCTGACACTATATAAGAACATTCCATGTAAGAGACAAATTGTTTTCATTTCAAATGACATGCCCTCATTTGTATGAGGTAAGGAAAAAATGTTACTAACAAATTAAGTAGAGATGACAAAAATGGAATTATCAGCTACCTATTACAGTAAATATATAGTTTGTTTCCATTAGCCCTCATTAAAATATATGAACTGGGTCTCCAGTCTAACAAGGAACATCTTTAACTGCTCATAGGCAGCTACTGTTGAGATGCATTTGTGGGCATGAAAACTGCTTCTCTGCATCTGTTAAATTTGGAAAGTCTCATCTCCTTCCAACTTCAGAGTGACAATCCAAGGTCATGTGCCAGATTATCACTACAGGTCCTTCCTAATGTATAAAAGCAGACAGAGAAGGGTAAACATTACGTACACTCATTACTTTAATGTACAATGTAGTCTCAATCATATCTGCTGAGAAATTGTGAAGGATTTGCTTAGCTTTTTCTGTGAAACCAAGCGCTTCACTCATTTCAGCTGCAGCCCATTGACATTTTCTAGAGAAACGCTTTTCAGTCTTCTCCGAGAACAGAAGATATACTGAACTGTATCTCCAACGCAACTCTACCTTAACGCTCCAGCCGCCCAACCAGTGCTTTTCTTGAGTTGTAGACCAGCGTGCGACAGGACAACAGTTGCACTCAGGGTAACAGAGCTGACAAGAGAAGTTACTAAATTTATACTTCGCCCCAAACCAGATGACGGCAAAGTGGATTCTGCCTAATTTATAAAATCAAGAAAGGTCAATAGGCTCAAAAATCACTACAGGGAATGACAACTTCTTCCATTTTTCAAATAATGATTCAAATCATGTGAAAACAAGCCCCAGTCAGAGGACAAACGTATGTCTTCCGCTCAGCTAACTGCTACATTCAAGATTAACCTGTTTTGATGAAATTAAGACTTTAAACATGTAGAAGTTTTTCCACACATCTTTTCATAGAATAAAATGAAAACTGAAACAGAATATGAAAATAAAACCTCACTGAAAACTAACTTGGACGTTTTCACTTGCAAGCAAGGCACCAGAAAAAGCCATAGCTCTGGTATACGAGAGGGGAGAGACTCAAGGCTGACACTTAACAGTTAAGGATTCGGTAGCTAGGAACGAAGTTCCAGCACAAAGTCCACTTCGCTTTTGCAATCCCTGACAAGGGTCCGTAAGATCTGAAACACTGGGCTCTTTGCTCTTTACTTGCAAGTTGAAATAGAACACCACAGGAAGTCAATTTTTTACTCAACTGGCTGAAACTTAGTGTGACCTACTCCTTGGTAAAAGCCCAAGACGGTTCTAACATTTGGCTCCCATATCGTGCACATTTCCTTTTAAGAGTATGACTCTAAGGCAAAGGTGTGTATTTTAAGATTCTGATACAAACTTCGTGCTAAAGAGAGGTCAGCCGTCACTGCCGCAGAGCTGCTTTACACTGGAGCTTACTACCCAGTTTAGTGTTTGATTTTACTGGCAGCAATATGAGGAAGTTTGCATTGTACTTGGCTTTGAACAGTACTAATACAAGTGAAAATTTATCATAATTTACACGAATCAAGCCACTTTCAGAAACACAAGGCCTTTTCCATTAAACAACTGATTTTCTTACGGAGTGCCAAATAAAACCAGATTCATACTCAACTGGACTCGAGCAAGTAAGGAATCTGGTTCCCAATGCAAGTTAGAATAGATGTATAGATGACTATCCATTCCCATGGCATTTTGCAGTAGTAACAATAATAGCTGAAAATCTATCTTTTTGATTATAATAGTCTCACTAGAGTAACTTTATGTCAATCATCACGGTAATAATACTGCCTCTTTGAAGTTCTAAAGCATTAATCACAGTCTATCAAATGCACTTTCAGAACTCTGATAGAAAGTGTGACAACAAAGTTAACTCTCAACAGCAACCCTAGTAAGCTCCTAAATGTTTCTGAAGGTTTCATGCTAAGCAACAAATGTACGCTGGTGATGCAAATAAATACCGCACTTGCTTAATCCAGGGGAAAAAGTTCATAAGAGGTACGTAAATACATGCTAGTGAATATCTGATGGTCAGACAATACCTAATTTCTTAGCTACAAGTGTTGAAACACCAGCAAGTCTTATTTCAATAACTGTTAAACCCAAGGAAAAAAGTAGTGACTGCTATAACATTTCATTGAGGAACTCGACACAGTGAGTGTAGGCCAGTGAGAATTCTTCACAAAGTCAAAATCTGTGTAAGGCCCTTGGCAAGAATGACAAAATAAATTTGAAGGTTTGACAGATTAAAAAAATTAAGTACACTCTGGTCTGAAAATAACTTTTTGTTGTTGTTCATTTGGAAGATGTACTGAATAAGTGGAATATAAAATTGTTTTGATATTTTGCAGTTTTATAATACAGTGACATTAGAATCTTCATAGAGACTTCACAAACACAAGTTACCTTACAAAGTAAGGAGATATCATGCTTAAAGAAAACAGGTCTCAGCTACACACACAAGTGGAGTCTACATCTCTTCCCATAAACAAATCAGTTATCAAAACTTTGTATGGACATACTTGAAGTTACTTTAAATGTGCCTGCTTGTCACTTCATAATAAATTACAAAGGACATCCGTAGATATGTCCTCAGAGTAGGAGGTTCCCATAAACAATTCAAGTAAAATAAATGGTGAATGCAAAATTATGGTAAATTGTAATAAAAACAAGCACTAAAGTTTAGTACCATTAATGATACAGAATCAATATCAATAGTATTGTTCAAACAGTTTTAAAAAGATGAAGCATAAAAAGAAGGTATCTAGAGAAAAGCAGTAAAAATGGTTAAGAGGTAGGGAAGGTTCCCATTATAGGGACAACTTATAGCCTTCACTAAATTAAGACACGATTCAGAAAGGACAAGTTGCTGAAGGTAGGTAAGAATACAATGAAAGTCAGTCCTTGATTAGCTTGTATGTACCATAAAAGCCAAAGAGTTTCCAATTGTAAGACAACAAACGAAGTGAAAGAGTAAGTGTCTGGTAAAGCCTCGACTTCACAAGAGACAACACAAAGGAAGCCAAGAAAGGATTATTTGTGCGAATAAAAGTCACTCGGGTTTAAGTGAGATAGCAAACCCAAACACTACTATAGGCAAGGCAGTAACTCCCTGAGTGTAAGGAGAAAAAAACAAAGCTTGCTCTCAGATGTGCCACAAGCAGCAGGACAATTCTAAAACACAATGCAAGTCACTTAAGAGAACAAAAAAGAAAACCACTTGTTTGATTCTGGGATACAGCGCCTATTCTCTTATTCTGCAGGAATTCATCTACTTCCTGTACTTGAACACAGCCTCCAAATCTGTTTAACTCAAAGTTCTTTCCTAAAACAGCAGTGACCAATTCTTCTCCGTGTCTTCTACACAGAAACATTTCAATAGCTCTGTGATTCAGAAAACAACATTGACAAAGTTTTGGAAAATCCTAATGGAATATTTCTGCAAGTAATATTTTAATAGAAGCCTAGTAACTTTACCAGATTTTCAGGATAATGAGAAATGTGTTTTCCTAAAATAAAGCGAAAAGGACAATTTCAAAATCCACTGGCTTAATTAAAAAAAGTTAGCAATGGAATACTAAGCTTCTTTTCTTCCAGGTCACTCCCTGTTTCAAAGCTAAGCCTAATCAAAAGGAAAAAAATGATTAATAGTGGTAAGTTGTCTGGTGCCTTATTTTCCTTCCCAGTGTAGGTTATTTAGCTAAAAAGAGCACTAGTAAATTTGCTGAGAAATGCTGCAACGGTGATCTAGATGCGTTTCATTATTTAACTTGGAAAAAAAACAGACAGCATATGGAAGTGTGATTGAACAGAGAAAACAAAAAGGAAAATAGGGATCACTTTAGAATCCGATTTGAATAACCAAATCACCCAAAGTTTTCATCACGTTAGACATCTGCCCTCATCAGAAATAAGCTGGTACCTAAAAACATACCGACTTGTTACAATCATAGAGGATGTTATTTTAAGGACAAAAACACACAGGGATGAAGTAACATGGAGAGCATGCAGGAGGCTCGTACTACCTGCTTTAATGAAGACTTGATAATATCAGCTCAGAGTCCTTACGCTGCATTCCCAACCACCTTCAGGCCCTTTAAATCTTCTTCTTATAAGAAATCTTGCTTTCTCAGTGGCACTGCCAGTCCAACGTTGGAGCAGACAGAACTGGTGTCCCCAGTACTCTGAAAATCAGGATGTCTAATGCAGCTTTTAGCACAAATACACACCGTGATACAGGTAACAGTGACAGCACCTGTGGATTTCCACTACCAGCTCCACATTTGGATACTTTTAAAGGGAGCGTATACACAATAGTACATGAGGCTTCTGAAGAAACAAACCTTGCAGCCTTCCCTAACCTTATAATTACAGCACACAAGTAAACAAGTTGCCTAATGTTCAATTAAATGCTATAATCTGGCTAAAACAAAAATAGCCTTTTAATAACTTCGGAAATATTATCTGAATATGCTAAGTCCTCATACTTCCAAAAGCTTAAACTTAGAAATATGGAGTTTTCAAAGGGGTCAGTAGTTACAATTTAATGCTGATTTTTATTTTATTTTTAATATATATACACCAATAATTTATTTTTACCTCTGAAATGAAGTCTTATCTTCTCCTATTCTTAAACCCGTAGGCAGGAGCAAAGCTGGAATGAATCATACCAATCTCACTCTGCCGTTCGGGAAAGCTCAGAGCAGCAGCTATCACAGAAACTGGGGGCGTTGCTGCAGAAGTGAAGAAGGGAATTTAAAGTAATACAAGTCTCCTATTCAAAAAGCACCATTTATGAGGGATAAAAGAAAATCTCCCCTGGTTAGAAGACCTAAAATATATTAGATATTCACCAGATAGAAGCAGCCATGAGAGATACGGTTCCCTTGACATACCAAATGCAGCTTTTTAACCAAAGTGATATAATTCTTCTTGTAAATCGGTTTGAATTTAGAAGAATCCAAGTAAACTTCTCTGAAGTTTTGTTCCAGATCTTCTTTCTGACCTTCTCCTTCTTCCCTCGTCTCTTCCCAATCATTACCTAGGAAATTTTGAAGCCTTGCGTTCCCAAGCTTTTCATTCAATCTAGTGGAAATAAAGCCAACAGTGATGCTGACAATCCCGGCATCATTGGGCCATGGCTTGCACTTGTGATGACATCCAGATGGCAATCCAAGGCCCACCTTTTGTGAACAGGATGCATATTTATGCAATTCAAGTACAGCTGATTATTTGGAGCTAAGTGAAAACGCCTGTGAAAGTATTATCCAAAAACTGCAAGAATTTCGACTGCGCACAGAATTTAACCTGCTTGTTTCTTCTTTACATTTCACTTTTGTGCAGCAGCACTTTGACACTGTTTCAGCAATGGCCACACTTGCAGACCAAAGTGAATCCATTGCAACTCTTACTGTGACAGCAGTGATTTAGAATCTGAAGCAGAAGCCTGAAGTTGCACTTTGTGCTCAAGCCTGATATGAACACGGCACAATAATACCCATTTGTAAGTGATCACAGTTGATACATAATTCACCCACCTTAATCTCACACTCCTTCTAGGACAGAATTATTCATTAAGAGTTACCCTGTATTTCATGCTCTCCCTGAAATCTGATAAGAAGTGTGGGAAATAGCAACATTATGACAGCAGTAGAGGCATTTATGGCAGTGAAGTTTTAATACATTTATTAGCAAGGGTTTGAGACTTAAAAACTGTACTAAGACAAATGTTCACCAGGTGTATCGGAGATACAGGTGATGCCGATTCAGGTGTTGTGCCTTACTACACTAGAGGACTGTATTTTAAGAGGACACATAACTGGGTTTTCTAAAAGGCCACCTGGTTTCACGACAGACTCCCACTCACCTTGCCTTATGCGGCATATTTTCAGTAAAATGAAATTACAGACTTCCCGCCCTCTCCTGACAGCCCGACTTACACAGAGAGAACATATGAAAGAGGCACACAGTATTCGGTGCAGACAATGGTACAAATTATGCCACTGGGGTTTGTTGCCTGGATAAAGCGCTATGAGGAACACAGCTAAGCCACAAATACAGCTGAACGGCACAGCGTGGAAGCACTACCCCAGGGATATAAACAAGCCCAGAAGTAAAACATCACCCTCTTCTCCCCTACAGAAAAAAAAAAGTTTTTTAAAAAAGTATTATTCACACACACATAGCAGAGCACAATTTGATCCATGTAATGGCACTGTCTTTCTTCCTCCAAGACCAGACTTTTGATCTGCCATATAATCCACGACAAACTGTCCAGATTACTCTAGCGTTGCTTGATCACACTTTGGAGCCTACTCAGCACCTTAGATTAGAGCCTGATAAAACCACTGGGCATTTTGATGCTTGACCATCCTCTCCTTGAAATACTTTTACTTGGTTAGTGAAGTTACTTTTAGAAGGAAGACTCGGGATGAAGCCAGAGTCTCCAAAAACATTGAGTAAACATGTCTTTGCCAGAGAAACACACCAAAGCAAGAGAAGAGCCAGCTGTAAGAGTCTGGAAAGGGAAAATAATGTTCTGGGAACCTGCTGAAGGAAATGCTCATCTTCCACATTACTACTTTCACTACACTGTCATATATAAAGGAAGAAATGTGCTGATAAGGGAAAAAAAAGTCCACCCTATAACTGTAAAGTGAAAGAGGTTTTCTCCCCCCCCC
>VXAA01005662.1:323275-345664 GCA_013399115.1 Anseranas semipalmata
CTAGAGAGGTATACAATTAGGAAAATTTGTTTCATGAAGCTACCTATAAGAGTGCCTTGAAAACCAATCTTTGTTATATGATGCAAAGACCATAAAAATAACTCATTTCTGAGAAAAATTTTCAGTACAGCATGTCTCAGTAGCTACAGGAATAGAAAAAACATATTTTATGTAATCTGCTTGTTTTTCATCCCCATCTGTATCAACTTTGGTGCTACAGCAAATCATTAACTAACAAGAAAGATGTAATGCTCATACATATTTTCTAACAGTAGATCATAATGTCAGTTATACTGACAGAAGAACTTAGACCAATGAAATGTAGCATTTGCAATATTTTAATTGTATTTCATCAAATGTTTCAAAATTTGTTCAGTACAAATAGTTTAAAAATAAAAAAAAAAAAAAGGATTTGAGTAAAGGAGAACAAAAGGTATTAAACAGAGCAGTAACTGATTCTTCACAGACATTGATACCTTTAAGCTTTTGTAGTATATGGTCCTGTTGATCTCCAGAGGAAACAGATTTTGCTCCTTTCCTGAACGTGCCCAGTTTATATACCGCAGCCAGTTCCCTTTCTTTGGGTCAGTTGCGTCAACACACATCCACCCCAAGTTTGGGTAATAAACCTATGAGAGAAAAATGGCATTTATCCCAAGCAATCTGACAACTGTTCATGTCGACGTGTGCATGCACCAAAACACAGAAAGACATTCTAAAGCTATACAAAGTAGCAGTTACCATTAGGACAGAGATGAGGCAAAGAATATGAGCCGAGATAAGGGTTGTTTTAGGGGGGAGAGCGTTGCTGTTCTTTCAGTCTTTTCAGAGGAACTGGGATAACTGAAAAAAATTGAAGAACTTCTGGCCTCCAAGCCCTTCTCTGTCCAAAGGTTTGGGCTCAAAAGCCAAACTCCTTAACACATTCTATGCTTTGTTTTCAGCTTGGCAATCCTGAAATGAATCTCTAGAGTTTATATTTAGTGTAAGGATTGATGTTATTATATAAATGCAATTGAGCTTTATTTTTTAGTATCTGAGGAATGGGGAAAAGTAACTATATAGAAGTTAAAAGCATTTGCTTTATTTGGAAAAGTAAAGGAAAGCATAATGTATATTTAATCTCACTTCAGGGTACTAAAGAAAATCTTAACCTTTCAGAAGTCTTGTGATCGCCTTAAAAAATTGACCATGTCAATAAACTTCTGTATGTTCCAAGATGCTGTGTAAATTCTTTGGTTTACATTCTTGGATGAATGTTTTGAACATATACTCCTGTTCTACATTTCAAGACAGCTTGCATTAAAGCAAACCTATTGACAGGTCTTCAGTGTTTTCTGCTGACAGGCAACTCTGCTTCTCTTTCAAGACATGTTAAATATCTCCCACATTTCTTCTTATAATCCAAGTTAGACGCCTGTAAGATACATTTATTTCTTTTTCCAAATGGAAGAACACATCACTGTTCAGCAACTGAAGCCATCGTTTTTCCATTAGTTAAAAATATTTTCTTTGTCTCAGAACACAGGCATACAACAGGTACACAATGTCTCAGAAGTATTGAGCAGCTCACAGACTTTCAGGAAAAAAAGGGAAAAATAAAGTACAATTTGATTACACTTCATTATTTTTTTCCTTTTGATAAGTCTATAAATATCAGCCTCCACCAGGAAGAACTCTTTTCAAAGCCCAGTGTCCCTAGCTCATCACCTCCTGCAACATTTGCTTAGCAACACTGTAGATAAGGAATAAACTGAAATTCAGATTCTACCGTAACTTTCCCATTCTGTTACACGATGTTGCAGCTTTTGTTTGCTTGTTTCTGATATTTAATTTACAAGTAATCCTAAGTCTTTTCCAAATGTTTTACATTTTCAATTTGAAGCCCACTTCTACAACAGCTTAAAACAAGAACAATTTATTAAAGTTGATTTCTTTTGTGCTGATATACAATTGTTGTAATAGAATAGAATTTTATCAATAGAGGTAAAGTTTCAACAAATATACCAAAATCTTAGACATCTTAGTCTCTTTCCAAGCAAAGAGAAAGCCTCTTCCTTACTTAAACTATTCCAGCATGGATTTCATCAGCTGACTTCTGAAAGAATGTTCATCAGCGCACCCAGCCCTTGCAACATGAGAAAGTAAACAGCTTCACGGACCAAGACTGTAAAAGCAATCCTTTTCGTTAAAATGGAAGAAACCAGCCAAACAATGCTGTGGAAGAGTTAGTAGATATGGAACGCACGGCAAAGCATGATATTTGATTACTTTTCAGTGAAACCATCTAATCTACTGGTTTTTGTTGAAAAATCTTGTGCACTGTGAGAAAGGAAATAGTTTCAACTCCTCTACATAACATTGTGATTTTAAATGATTCCTGTAAGCCAGGATCAAGACCGTTCCCTGCAGTTGGGCCACTCACTCCGAACCTATCAGCAGCTGGCATTTCCCTCAGTTTTCAGTCGCTTGCCATCATTTTTCTATCTGTGGCTTTTCTCTGACAGAAAATGAAAACACGGTCAAGTCTACTGCTCTCTTCAGACAGAGCAAGCATATATTGACACAAAACTCATCTTATTCAAAATGATACTGTAGCATGATAGTTTAAAATTATTAAAATTGACTGGAGGTGCCAGATTTTAGAAGCCTTAGTTTTTCTTCAGATTAACTTCACTAAAAACAAAATGGAATTCTTGCGAAAAGGTTGTTCTCTTAGTTGAAAGTCCTTATACTGAACTACTCCTACACACCACCCTTTTACAAATCATATTTTCTAACAGCTAAGATGTTGGAGTGGTTTCATATATCAGCATATGGGGCCAACTGTTGCGGTCTCATTTTAGCTGCTTTTTTAATTCCGCAATCAGTATTACAGCAACACACAATTACTTTGAAATCTAGAAAGGGATCCTGTTGTTGCCTGCATTGCAAACTATGAAACTTCATATAAAATTGTTTGCCACTACCATTTCTCAACACAAATTTCAAAAATATTAAGACTTATCCAGCGAGAACATTCAAAATCCAGCACCAAGAAAAACAATTGCAAGGTCAATAATTTACTGGACTGATTCAATCTCACTAAATGTTCTTGTACCAGATCAAAACTGGAGATACCTTACGCAGTGGAGTTTGCAGAGCATATTAGCTTAATACAACAAACATTCTACTTGAACACTTTATTACTTTCCTGAACGTGAATTCGCATTTCTGGGAAATTATTCTAGCTCAATTCCTCTGATAGGCTTAACACTAGGCTTTGAATGAGCTTCTAGTGTTTGATAGCCGTTATCCTTCTGGTCCCTGGCCTGCAAACACAGAACTGCGTAAGTCTCTTTATACTTAAAAATCCATAAACTAGCAAATTCTGTTAAGAACATGCTGCGCCACAGTTCCTCCGTCTCTCCTCCTTGACCATTCACTATGCTAAAACCACTTGCTATGTATGCCTTCAGAAAGACTAAAGTCTTTGGGAGTAGTTATGAACTGCCTTATTTAAAGACACTGTAGATAGGATTCAACTCCAGATTAAGTCACCTACATTCTGAAAACTACATAATACCCAAGGTCTTATGACTATCAGTGCTTATGACTATCAGAACTTAAAAGCTAATCAGCTGTCCAGACAATTTGCTTTAAGGCAAACCCAAATACAAGCAGCACAAGAAATACTGCAACAGTTGAGAACTTTCATAAAAACTCCAAAAGCAAAACCAATTCCCATAACAAAGCTGTTTTTCAAAGAGCTAGATGGGGAGGAGCACTGTGGCTTCCCTAAGACATTCCATACCCTTCCAATTTCCATAATTTCATAAGTATTCAACTGCAGAAGGGATATCACTCGGTGTTCAAGCCAACAAAGTAAAGCTTTATCAGTAGCAGACTCTTAAATGAAGGAGAGATCCAGAGACTGTATATGAGAAAATACAGCAATTTCAAACAGTGCCCTTAGTTTAAAGTTTTGTAATTCAGAATGGTTGCTCAATGCTAGTGTCTATAAATACATCTGCAATGGTAACCACAGATACGTAAGTGGTGATTATTTCACATTATGTCTATTTCTAAAATCTCTAGAAAGGTAAATACAAAATATTAAGCAAGCGACAGACACCCTTTTCATTTACAAGCTTTATCTTACCTCCCACATATATACATTGCTCTTAACTTGAGATCTTTTTTTCTTGTCACCAACAAAAGGCCCAAATTTCTTGCCTTTCAAAATGGATTTTGTTGCCCAGACACCTGGAAAGATACATATCAATAATTATAAAAAACTAACTGATCTCAAGCAAATCTTCTATTCACAATTCATGTTTCTTAAGATCACTGTATATGTCCCTCTCAGGTTATGGAGCATTCTACAATATTAAGATCACAAGGAAACTGAAGTTTACTAAAAGTAATTCAAACAAACCTCCCCCCCAGAACTCCTTTCAGTCACATAAGGAGTAAGCATATATCTGGTTTCATTCTTTGCTCATGGGCTACTGTAGCTCTGAAGACAAAAAAATGACCTTGATTTCTCTGGTACTTCAGGTGGTATCCAAATTACCATAAGACCATTACAAGTTTTACATAGTAAAGTTCCAGGTTTCAGTTGCTTTGCTGAGTAAACAAATTAATAAAATAATATTTGCTTTCTCTGAAATAATATCAGGCATATGAAGCCCTCAGAGAAGCTGTGAAACTAATTAATACTGTATTTTGAAGGAAAAGCATTTAAGATTGGTTACAATATGTACATCTGCCCATAGATTAGTTTACAAGATTTAGCTGAACTGAAAATGGACAGCTACACTTCACATTTTATAGCACGAAAACTAAGAACGGGTTGATAAATAATTGCTACTTTTTTCTAGGAGCTTTCCCTAGCCCACCTCTCTTTCACCTATATGTAAGAAAAATTCAATGTAAAATAGCCAGTGAATTTATGAATTTTCTGCAAGTATATAATGAGAGGTCCATTTTTTGTTTCTTTTTTATTTCAACAATAGTTTGACACTGACTTTGTTGTGAAAATGGAAAAACATCCTAAAGGTATCTTTTGAAGTTATAGAAACATAGAACAGCAGAAGTTTGCTAGCATTTTTTCTCCTTCTACCTCACTTATTTTCCAGCATAACATCCTCATTCAGACCATGCCAGATCAGGTTCATAATAGAAAATATTAACCTTGCTCCAAGGAGTTTATAACCTGTTACTAACAGGAACACATCCATAGTCAGGATATTCCTCAAACTACCAGCTTTGAGCATCAAGTATCCAAGTCTGCAATTCTGACTTCCAAGGTTCTGTTTTAAACTCTGTTTTAAAAAAGAAGCATTTTGCATATATTACAAAAACAATACTTTGTTCCATACAGCAGCTTTCAAGTCTGCACTGAATCTTCTTATGAACTTTTTGTATTGATTGGACAGTGAGACACAGCATTCTAAAATGAGACAACAATAAGAGCTGGAAAAAAAAAAAAGATAAAAAGTGCTATAAATTAAAGCAAACCAGTGAAGTAGCATACCAGTATCTTCATAACCTAATTTCTTTGCATCTTGGTCCATCTCTAACCCCAATTTTGATGTTCTAGGAACATAATCTTGGTCTGTTAGAGAAACAGAGTCAGAAGCGGACCACTCTTTCCAATGTAAATTGATTCAGATAAATGCACCAGACATTTCATCTCTCCCCAGCATACACAGGCACCAAATTTTCACAGCATCTGTGAGTAATTTGTGTGAGCTACTTTAAAAGTCTTCATTCTTTTTTCACAGTTGTGGCACTCACCAAGCCTTGTCTTGTCAACAGCAGATGGGAAGAGCCTCACATCCTCAGGAAGCCCTCTAAGCACATGCTCAGGTACATCAGCCAAGGTCTCCACAACAACAGTAGGTTCAGTTGTGTTCTACAAGTCAAAAAACAGAAGGACCATGACCATTAGCAAACACAAACAAGCAAACAAAAAGTAGCACAACAGATGATCAACCTATACAAACTACTCCTGAGATTTTTTACTTCTAATGTTAGTCCTAAGAAAAGTTTCCAAATTGCCATTTCAACTAGGGTCCCCTCCATCAACATTCTAACGTGTAAGTATCTTTATCAGAACATTCAAGTTTTCACCGTTATTCTCATAACCCTTGCTTTAATGAAGAGCTCTAGGACCACTAGAGAGATGCAGGACACTGCTAACTAGGTGAGTTTCTCTGAACGTTCTTTTGCTTGAGTTAATGGACGTGTTTTGAGTACAAACAGTAAGTAAACCTAACCAAGGGTTTTCATATTTCTCACAGACCATTTGCCATTTCATTCTTTTCCTTGGCTTCTCCCTACAAACATATTCAAAACTCCCCCTTAAGTTAGTTGGGAAATATAGAGCTAACTGTATTTTATTTCCCTTGTCTGAATACGACTTACCTGACAGCACTACTCCACTATGCCTAAAGATGGATGAACGGGAATCACTGTACCTTGGAAAACATCTATCCATAATATCAAATTTACTTAAGTTCATTTTTCAGGATATAGCCTTCGTATGGTTCAGGCTTAGTGCTGAGTCTCTGAAACTGCTCATTAATATGGTAATCTAAAACTCACCTATGGAACAGAAATACAGATCAATTTTCAATTGCGCTATTTTTTCCTGATCAGTTATGGCACCAGAAACTACATTTAACAAGTAATTACATTGTTTATCACATAATTGTTCATAGAAACATTTTAGCATCTAGTTGTTATCACAATGAAACTTCCAGTTCCTTAAACATTCTATTGAAGCATTACAATTATTTTGATTACACAAAGTAATTGTAAACAATATTTTTAAATTCTACTTTTAAACTAGATGGTTCTCAGAGTTTTCAAAAAACATCTAGCGGGAAAACATACTAGCTCTTACATAACCTCTCCGTAAAGTCTTACTTGATTAAAAAAAAGCTGTAAAGGAGCTAGATGGATTTTCCCTTTAAAAATACAGAGAGCTACAAATACAACAGACTTAATCTTTCCTAAAAATAAGCCACAAAAAAGAGTTTTCATTATTTTATGTTTTAGCTGTATGCTGTGTCTTAAATATGATCTCTTCTGCCGGAAAACGCTGCCAATTGCTTCTGACAGACTAGTACATTTAAGAGCAACACAGGATGCTTCTGGTAGAAACCTCTGTCACCTGTGTACTGTTTGGATTCTGAATAGTCAGAGGATGAGAAAGTTATTAGAAATGTTTCAGGACGGACAAGTCATTTGTCCAAATTATCCTGTTGAAGCATATTACTTGCAAAATAGCTAGAGGAAAATTAATTGCTGTGCTAAAATACACTTATTTTATCAAAACAGTATGCAGCAAAACAGCAAGAACAGAATAAGGGTAGGAGCTTTTTTTCTACAAAGAATAAAACTGTAAAAGCCCCTAAAACAGGGGTATAATGCAAGTTGATTCTGCATTAAAGCATTACCAACTGCATTCCATTACCCTCTCTTAACACGTAGACACTCAGCATCTGCAAATCTTGTTCCTAAATGCAGAAGAAACATGGACCGAGCAAGTCTGCTGGAGCCAGCAAAGCAGTTTCTCCCTCAGCAAGCAGACTTCAGTAAGGGTTAGCAGAATCGTGCAGGCTTGACTGGATCCACCTCAGATCTGTGGCACGTAGCTTAGCTTTATTATAATTGACAGCATTAATGAAAAGCATGACTGGAAAAACATTTATGTTTCAATAACCATCCTTTTCATTTTATGTTTGACCTAACATAAATCATAGAATATCTGCCCATAAGTAGTACTGGTTATCAGTGACCAATAGCACAGAAAACATTTTTAACTATTAAGAGCATGTCTATTAATACAGAGGTAGGAAGTTAAATCCTCTAAGTTATGAAAGTATTTATTTGTACTCAACACGCAACTCAAAGCATTATTTTCTATGCATTTTTAAGACTCCTTCAATTCTTTCAAGTGAAAGCTGAGATACACTGCAATTTTCCTGAGTGTAGTTTCATACTATCTGTGTTCAGAGTGAAAGTTAACTGGTATTTCAGTTCAGAGCGTGAGGATGTCCTGAAGTTACAAGACAAAGGGCGATTCCAGATCCACTTCTGGTCTGAGGGTCCAGACCTGCTCAGGCGGCCATCCATTTTAATTTTGTCAATCCTTTCCTAAACATGCACAAAACAGTTCCAAATGGAACAACTGTGTATGCTTCTATGCACATGGGAAAGAATGATGTAAAGCTTCAGTGGCAGGAATAACTTGCCTAGAAACACACAAGTGATGATTTTTGTAATACAGGGCAAAGCCAGAACATCAGCTACCCACCCCACTAAGGGTAATTTCACATACATTAGCGATTCTTTATTTTCTCTTTTCAAGTGATGGCTTCCAGGCATTCTCACTCTAATCAGTCTCAAAAACAACCTAAAATAGTTTCTGGTATTGCTTTACTTGAACACACATCTCTTGCGAGAAAGACCAAATAGACATTTAAGGAGAAAACCATCCTCAAAGTTCTGAAAAAACTTATATAGTTCACAAAAATGAAAAGCTATTTATTGTACCTATTGAATCTAGGATATTGTAGTAAACAACCTACTCCAATGTATATACTAGAATGGGAATTTGGGATACACCATCTACTCTGCCATAAGCACAAATATACCCCATACTACCAGCACTGAACGTCAGGTGGACAGAGAGAAGCTTCCCTGCATGTGCTGGAGACCAGTATCGCCCATCTACACCCTTCTGGTAGAATAGCTGACACACTGAAGCTTGTCTTGTACTTCGTAGAGCTACTACTGGCTCTATTGTTATCCCCCTGCTGCTCTATTTACAACCCACAAACATGCCATTTGACTCCAAAGATCAACCCTAAAGTATCCGCATGTCAAGCTTACTGCTCTGCTTCAAAGACAATAATGGGTTTTAAATAACGTCATAAAGTTATGTCTGTATGCTATTGCTCAGGAAGCCAACGGTTCAGAACACTTAGCCAGCAGGCTGTAATTAATACAAAAAGTTAAGATATTTTTATACTAAAGCTGGAAAGCTGATAGAAAGCTAATAAGTGATTTATGAATGTTTGGTAAGTGATTAGCTTAATGTCCATTTTAAGGAATCTACAAGGGTCAATAAGCTGCTTATAATAATATTCATACTATTATCTGCATAATACATAATAGCAAGCGTCACTCACACTTGTCTTAAGACACCTAGCATTAGTTGTAGTTAACAAAACACCTATTCCGATAAAAATGACCAGAACTTCAAAGTTACAAGGATGTACAGTTTCCCATAAAATCAGTCCACGTTATGAGAGAATTATGCTGGTAAGTACGAGGCGTACACTGAACTTCATGCAACAGCCCTAAAAAAAAATACCTGCGGTTTTACATCGAACTTTGATCATTCTGGTCAGTTGCAAATACTGGTGGTGATGGCAGTAGCTCCTCTAATACAAAAGGATGTTATATTTAAGCTCTGAAGAAACTTCAGGTGGTGTTAAATAAAACCAAACTGGGCAATACTACAGCTGTCCAAGTAAACCCTGACTTTCTAGAAGTGATCCTTGCTTTTACATGCAACCATACAGCAGAGATATGATAGCAGTCTTCATATACTGAATAACACTCAGCATTTTCCACTGAGCACTTATGAAATGTTATGCTGAAAGTTTACCCCAAATATATTTTAAAATGTATCTCTATATGCTACCAAAGTTAAGGTTTTTACCTCTAGAGCAAAATGGATAAAGCTTCCCAACCTCTTCTACTTCACATCCACTCTTTGTGAGGGTGCTCAGTATTGCAAGTATTCTGCTTTATATTTATAAATGTGACTTGCTGAGTTAAGTTACAAGAAGATGTGTTCTGCCAGCTTTCTTCAACAGCAACAGCGAGAAAAATGATAAAACTGGAGTCACAGCAATGTTATTCTATTGCTGCCTCGGTAAGCCCTAACAGCTGCTCAGACACATCCTAGAGAGCTATTTGTAGGGGAGAAAGACCCCGAAATTGGAAACTATGGAAGGAACAGAATACCAGAAATCCCTTCCCATCCACAAGGGTGAGGAGACTGGGGGAAAAAAAAAGATCCTTATTCTTTAGTTATAATAGCTGACAGTCTATTCAAAGCAGAAGAAAAGTTTTATTTCATTTTATTTTGCTCTTCCAACAGCCAGAAAGGAAAAATAGGGATGAAAGAAGTCTGATTCAGACATCTGTTAGCCTTGAACTGATATGCAAAAGTCCACATCTCGGCAGACAAAAAAGAAACTCGCTCTTCTCAGCATATCAAACGAAGAAGCCTAAATATCCTTCCAGTACTTTACCCCACGACTTCGTTAGGGGAAAAGCAAACTTATTTTTCACAGTGGTTTCTAACAAGTTATATATAGGCATAGATGAGGGGGGACTGCAGAGAATAAACACGACAACTACGAGAACAGTGGATTTTAAGCTTCAAGCTAACAAAAGCTGTTTTTACAACCGTAGCTGGATGAGCAGTTAAAAAAACTCAAGCCTACAAAATAATCTGATCCATCAAAACTTTAAAAATCAGACTCAACTAATTCAGACAGAAGCGTACACCACTACCATACCCTCTGATCTATCAGACATTTCTTAACAGTGGTACCTCTTCCAGCCATAAATATTCCAAAACTGTTCTACCATTCAAGAAGTTTATTTGCAAGGAGTAATATACAATCAAAACTTTATTTAATATCTACCTACATTAGTCAAAGATAAGCAGCTACATTCAGAGAACACAGCACTCCGACCCACTCTGCACCTGTTACATCAATGGATTTCACAAGCAC
Source organism: Anseranas semipalmata (assembly GCA_013399115.1). Taxonomy (NCBI): domain Eukaryota; kingdom Metazoa; phylum Chordata; class Aves; order Anseriformes; family Anseranatidae; genus Anseranas; species Anseranas semipalmata. The sequence goes on from VXAA01005662.1 coordinate 334,084, forward strand.
CAGAAATTTGGAAGTGGCCTAGCACATAACACCACATTTCACACCTCAAACGAACATTAATAGTAACCAAATACTATACAGTAAAATAAACAACAATTTAGTTCAGTCAAATCAGTGCAGTCTAATTTTATTTGCAATTTAAATGTAGCTACTTAAAGCACTTTCCAGATCAAAATTTGTCCCCAAGGAATGTCTGTCTACCAAATGAAGAAATACTAGGATTTCAATCACTTTTCCACCAACATTTAACATTTAAATTCTTTTGTCTATTAAAAAAAGTTCACCTCTCGCTAAGGATAGTGTACTGGAGCATATCCTACAGCCAACGATTGCACTGAACTGAAGTCCTAATATGGTATTTTTCTCTCATGCCAACAATTTTGTTGCAATGTTGAATACATGAGCACTTGAAGCTTGTTTCCCTTCTAAATTTGTTACTCTGAAGTTCATCAGGCATATTACACTGTTAGCATTCAAACTAGCAAGGGGGAAGTGACCTGAGAACAACACAAAAAAATCATTAGAGCGCTGAAGGGGTACCTTAACTGAAGCTTTCTTTTCCCATTTGCATCACATTCAGAGTCCAATCACTTTGACAGCAAATTTCAACACTTAAGTAATTTTTACGCCACTTTCAATAGAAGTGTACCTATGGACCATCCACAAATTAGGCTGTAATGTTACAAGCAGTATATAAGCAGAGTAGAAACAGTACCTGCTGCAAGACCTTTACAGATGCAGATTGGAGCAAAAAGAAAAAAAAATCATGCTGAATGATGTGATGAATGACAAACATTCAGTTAGTGTCATGTTTTGGTGGAAACTGGATTGAAACAAATGAAAAGATAAATGAAAGGATGTCATTGAAAAGACAGGGACATGGCAGAGAAGTTAGAAGAGAGAGTTGTGAAAAGGAAATGAAGAGACTAAGGAAGATCGCTGACAGCCAGCCCGCTAGCACAAGACAGCTAAGTCAGAAGCAGAAAGGTCTCCGCTTGTCCAAAAATCCTGTCTAACTAATTCCCTTTGCAACACTTTCACTGCATGTGCTTGAAGATTAAAGATGTATTAGAAATAGCCATTTGAAATAATCAGTTGAGCAACTCAGAGGGAACGGGAGGGAGGGAGTTTTACTACAAGTGCAGGTGTAATTGATCTTATACCTTCACCGTTATTTAAATAACTGCCCGTGCAGTATTCCAGGTAACATGCAACTTGCTCCCTACTCTCCCTTGATGCAGCCTGAGATGCACTGCTACTGAGCAAAAACCCATCTTTGCTAGCTTTTTTATTTTTTTAAATAAACTATTCAGAGTATTCTGATGCAGTTTACATATCAAACAAAGCTTTCTTTTTTAAAAACAGATAGAGAATGCATGCCATCTATCCTGAAACAGCAATTTTCCAAGAAATGCAAAAATATTAATTCAAACAACAGCTGCATTTTTTTTAACCCTTTTTCTCCTACTACAAGGAGAAGGCCATATCAATTTATGAAAAGGTTTTTCTTCCTTACAACAAAACTAGCAGTCCTTTCATACAAACAAAATTAACAATAGCCCAATTAGTTTCAGGGTCACTGAAGTCACACCAAAAGCAAAGATAAGCAGAATGAAGGAAATAAGAGAACAGAGCACTTGAAAGATGTTTGGCATCGGGCAAAGACATTTCTTATACAGACCTGGCACTACAACTTGTCAACAGTGAATGAAATGACAAGGGCACTGCAAGAAAAAACACCACAGGGTTCACGCTAAATACACACTTAGTATGAATGGTAATTGAACAATAAAAAGCCATTTGAGCTCTGTACACTTAGGAAACTAAACGTGAAAACCAGAGATGCCAAAAGGACTCTAAGCTACTCTAACTATCCCCACAGGCAGGGTCATCTCCTTATTTAATTGTAAGATGACACACTTCGCAGCACTGCATAAATAGTATTAGCAGTCCCAGTAAGAAAGATGAAGACTTTGTTTTCATACAGTGCAGAAATTTGACTTAATTTTAGAAAGAGATCAGTGTTGGTGGAGGGGGACACAAATGGGAAGGAAACAGCTGCTGGTAACAGCTAAAGATTAGGATCTAGAGCTTTCAGAATTTTAGGAGAATCCAAAGCTTATCAGACCAAATAATAAAGCAGAACTATTACTCGAGCAGAACAATAACTTGTTTGCTTTATGCCACTGAGGGCATTCAAAATAAATTTTACAGGTGAAAAAATTTCATCTTAATAGAAATTGTGAAGCACTAGTTATCCTAGCTACCCCAAATTAGACTAATGTCTCAAAGCCTGAGAATATACATTATATATAATGCAAATAACATTTATGTGTATATATAATACAAATATGCACTCTTTACAATACATATGTGAAGACTGATAGAGATCATACTTTGCTTTTTAGTTTTTTTTTAATATGCATATATATTTTGAAGATTTTTCACTTTAAAACACAGGACAAAAACAACTGGAAACATCCTACCATCCAATTCCACACTGTAATTAATTATATTCGCTCTTCTATCACTTTAGTGATAGAGTATACTTCAGCAAAGTGCTAATTGTACTCAATGCTGCTGATGATCAATTAAGGGCTTAGGGGCAATAAAAGCACTCATTAGAAACAGGCAATGAAAAAGCATACAAAGCATTTTACATCACTGTGTACCACGGTTGTTTCTGGCTAAGAAAACAAGAAGCTTCTGTTCATAGTCATCTTTTTAGCAAATTACAAAATGGCATTCCTTCAGTGTAATACCTTACGTTCACATCCCCATGCCAAAGGGACTATTTGGATGGGATCATCCAAATAGAGAACACTTATGAGAAAAATTTAAGCCAACATTTACTCATTCTGTAACAAACAGATGTCTAATTCCTATTTGGACAAATAAAAAAATAAATAAAATCACGTACACTTGGCACTGATTAAAACACCCTCCAGAGCATTCAGGATATTCTTGCATCCACACAGTAGGGTATGCATCGCAAAGGAAACACACTTTCCCAGCCTTTTCACTTGATTCTAGGGAAACCCTTAGGTTCCAGAAAAGGGTAAAGCATCCTGATCAATCAATTTCCATGACAGATTCTGTTCACTGCATGTTTGAAATGGTAAAGTAGTTTAAAAAGGTAAAAAATGGAAGCCTTTAATTTTCAAGCCACTTTTATAAGGAGATGAATTATTATCAAAAGCCTCAGGATGAAGTAGATTTTTTTGGAGAGGCATTCTTGTAAGATGTGCCAGACATAATATCTTACATGTGGCTACAGGGAATTCACGTACAAAAAACTAAAATCCACAAAATAAAATAAATCTCACAAGCACACACACTGTGGAAGGAGGATTATGAACTTAAATGACACTGAAGATTTTTAAGAACTTTTTTTTTGGTGGATGATTTACTTTTCTGATTAAAAATTAGCTGTCCTAGCATCTAAGTAAAGTATTTTGATAAAGTCTTACATTTAAACTCACCTGATTCATTTTGAATTCCTGTTGTGTTCTGAAAAGACACACACAACAAAGAAACTCCTTTGATTACATGAGCCCTAAAAAGAAAAACAGACAATTGTAATACGCACCTACCTACAGATTTACATTGAATTGAAAGTACACACAGAGTAGTTTTTCTTCCTACAGGATTGTTCATAAAGCAGCATATTGCTTTATAGAGAATCTGTTCCAAGCTGAAGTTTTGTTATTATAGATCAAAAGTACATGCATAATGCAAAGAGGGATATCCATCATTTATCTTTGTCTCAGTTTTAAAGTATGATGCAACAGAAATGTGCAAGTGGGATCGTTTTGTTTTCAACAAGTTAGCTCGTTTTTTGAACAACACCAAGTAATTTCTTTAGCATTTAATATCAAAGTCATATGAAAGACCTTAAATGTTTTTAAAATTAACAAAATGCATGCATTTGAGTCTTTACTCTACAATCTTAGCAGCAGGAAATTCTTCTTTCAGATTGGCCTATTATTAAGATATTTTATTACACTAACATTTGGCTTTCTTGTTGAACAGAAGCCTGAGATTTCAAAAAGATTTCCAACAAAAATTGCAGGTTCAAGTAGGTATCAAAGTTGGAAACTCTTAACACAAAATTGATCAGAATAATGTCATATCTAAGAGGTTAGTATATTAACTCACCTTTTTTTTTTTTTTTAAATACGTAGAGAACAGAATTATTGCAAGTTACACTGGAAACACTATCCTCATGGCATACAGAAGTTTCAAAATATGAATAATACCCTTTTAATCACTTAAAGCATTTTATTCAAGCACTGCTATTTCTTCCTGATCTTTAGTTTATTTTTTTCATATAACAATCATTAAATTATTTTACTAAATACTTTGTATAAGTACTAACATTTAATTTAAAATTTATTCAAGCAAAATATACTCAGAGTAAATTTCATCTAATCCTTCACGTCTTTGCACTGTAAGAATTCCTAACGCTGCGTAACAACAATGAAAATACTGCCAAGTTTCATACAAATGTTGCATTGCTTAAGCAATTCATAAAACAAGGAAAAACTTCCTTGAAAAGGATATTTCTGTTGTATAGAGCTCTTCTGGGATTAACTACTTTTGTCCTGATATTTCCATACTATACTTGTATTTAGACAAATAGCTGAAACATCTGAAATTCGGCTCCAGTTTTGCAACTGGTTCCGCGGGCTTTGCCAGCAAGGACCAGTCAGGGGACGAGGAGCCCCATCCCAACTGCTTTTAAACATCTGAAGAAAATCACTCCTTTTGGATCATACCCTAACTACTTTCTAACCTATTTCAGTGCATCAGTTGAACTCAAATCGATTCCTAGGAATGATCCATCCCAAGCATTTGGCTTGCTAAAATATTCCCCAGCACTGACGGAGAACATAGCCAACACCAAGAAATGACCAAGCAACCAGCATGTGCCATGGGTTTCACTACTATTTACGGTGACTCCCGAGATTGTTAAATCCTGCCACGAAATAATGTCCCTTTGTCTCCAAACTTCTCGCGCGGTAGCGCCCAGTTGTTTCTCACACATCTTCCACATGCCATTTACTTCCCTCAGCCTTAAGGGATAGCTTAACTCATTTTCCCTCCAGACAAATACAATTTCTACTTCAGACATTTTTACTCAAGTGCTTTGGACAAATGGTTTCTGAAATTCAATCCATACACTGCCTGTCATCTGCTGAAAATTGCCTCAGCACATGGAAGTGCTGATTAAACAAAAAGCAAAGGTGGAGTTGGTATAAACTTCTGTACTTGAGATGCCTGAGCAACAAAAAACGCAGCACTCTTAGTCACTGGTCTTTCAGATGGTACTCGCTTAATGCCCATTTATAAAGGAAGCATTTTGGATAGTGAGAGGCATCAAACATTTCCTAGAGTGGAAAAAAAAAAAAAAACAACTTTACTTTTGGTAACAAATGTCTGCTTTTTCTATACTTGGCTAGAAAACAAAAAATGATTACTCACATAAAGACAACAAAAGCAAGAACATTTTATTAACGTGATTTTACGGCACAGCCTGAACTACTGAGGCTGTAGTACACGAGTTTAAGCAGTTAGTATCTCCAGCTGCCTCCTTCTACCTTTGCTCCCTCCTTGTGCTGAAGATCATCAGTTCAGTGACCATGTTCCATCAGAACCATCTTCTATCATGGTTCTGGAAATCAATTTAGAAAACCTACTGTAAGATGTGCACAGATGTTATGTTGCAATTAACGACAGTCATCTTGAAGTACATACGTGATTTTCAGCATCAAATAAACTAGGAAGACATTTAACTCCAAACTCTAGATATGCAAATACAACCAGACAGATTTAAAGCACGATCTTACAGAGGCAAGCATTCAACAGCATCACCACTCAGCCACTACATGTAAAGAATTAGAGACAACAAGTATAAATTTAGTGATGGGTTGAAGGAGTAAATGCCAAGAAAAAGCCCTGTCAAGCTGCAAATATTTCCTCTAAGCTGAGCTTTCTTATGTGACTTGTTAAAAAAATAAGTCAAAAACTTGAAATAAAAGATTTTTTTAAAAAAACATGTTGTTGAGCAGTAAAAATACATTTTTCTTTTTCATATACTAATTCAATATTATTTTACTTAGAATTAAGTGTTTTCAAAAACAACCAAAAATAAGCCTGTTGGGTTATTTTTGTTACACATTTTATAAATGTGTATTATTATTAAACTTCTATAGAAAAAGTTGTACCCAAACCTCTCACTGATATTTCATTGGAAATGACAAACCTTAACATACTGATGTATTTAGATGTTTATATTATACAGTTTAGTTTCCTAACAGACTGTACTATATACTCTTTCAGCTACAAGTTACCAGAGGAATCAGTTCATCAAAAAATACAATCAGATAAGAAACGAAGCTATAGTAAACCAGAAGCTGCAACAAGTATTTATAAAGCTACTAATTTAAAGCACACGTTTCACCTTAAAATTTTATACCTGCAGTTTTTACAAGTTATATGAGCTCTAACACTTAAAAAAATATCTGAAAATGTGCCTACTTTTTTCCTTCCACCTCATTTTTTTGTTTTTGTTAACAATGAACACAACTGTTTGGAAAGAGATTAATTGCACTGGAAAAAAATAAACTTAAGACTGTATGCAAACTTTACGCATAGTCACTATTTCTCCTTAACTAAATAAAAAAAATGACATTAGAACAGAAGACAAAGCATTTGTAACACTAAATTTGGTTTTTAACTTTTTGTTCCACGAAAACAAGAGACTATGAACCAAGCCCTACAAGCGCTGCACAAACACGAGCTCCCTGCGTGACCGGTGGCTCCAGCAGCGTGGCTGCGAGCAGGGACAGGCCGGCACCTCACGCTAATGACTTATTAGCTACACGTGCAGTCAAGTCCAACAGAAGATTTCCTAGAAAAGCCCCGATGACAGTGACACTGCACTGATTTGTAATCACAGGAATTGTAGCATACTAGGTTTAGAAAAGCAAGGCTGACCACGTTAGATCAGTTTTTAAGTTTGCAATAAGACTACAGCTGTGTTAGTACCCTGAAAAGTCACGTCAGCAGCTACATCAAATACAGGTAACAACTGTTTTGATTCGACCTTTTCTCCCGACTTAACAGCAACATATACCTGTATCTACCAGTCAAAGACCAGAATATTATTAAAGTCTATCACAGTAAACCTTGAACATTCGCTGAACTACTGCAGAAAAGGTAAATAAAGGTTTGGTTCTATGCCAAACATGAAGCACACTCACCAGTAATCTGAATTTTTAAAATTAATTTCCAGAAAACATTGCCAAGTAATATTTATTTCAAACCACTACCTACTGCTGTATCCCATGAGTATAAAATTAGTAGGCACTTTCACCAGCTATTGAAGCAACTGAGAAACAAACAAAAGAAAGAAGATTTACTGCATCATATAATCTTAGAGTCTCAGAAAAGTTTATTCAATGAATAAGCAACGAATTATTCAGACGAGAATATGCAAAGCATTCTTATTTGAGGAAACACTGATCACTCTAAAAGAAAACACTTGAAACAAAAAATTTGACCTTGCTTCTGAATTCTACATTCAAGGAATTTTAAATATTCTCTTATTAAAAAAAAAAAATACAGCTTACTTGGAATAAATGTTGCACATAAAAGCAAGTAATTTTACAGAAAACCAGCATTACAGATTTTTTTTTCCCCAAACTAAGTCAGGTGCTACTTCTAGCAGCCATTCCTAGGTTACACTAACTGGTCTATCTTCTGATTTTCTAAGCCATATTTATCATCTCTGTAAGCATGTAACTTTTTTTTAACCCAGAATCAAAGACCACTTTGAAGGAGAATGTAGCTTCCATTTCAGAGAAAGGAAAAAGCAGCCATAAGAGTGTCAATCCTATTTTGGAAGCCAAAAATGGGACATGCATTACATCACTGCCCCGGTAAAAACACATTCATTACAAAACAGGAACAGAACTTGAAAGTCTCAACAGTCTGCTTTCCTGCTGACCAGGGCTTCAGGCTGGGATGATGCTGCAGGGTGTTGGAAATTCTCTTTTTCTTTGGTTGGGTTTTTAGTTGCAGCATATGAAAGATTTAAAGAAAAAAACCCACACACACATCAGGGTGTTTACATTTTTTGCAATTCAATACTGAAATACTCTAGTACAATGTATTAGGTGAAACAAAGCTTTCAAAAAATGTTTAAGTTCATGTTAGCTCTGAAAGATTAACAAACATGTATTTGATAGAAACAGCCAGCACTATCCATGGGCACTTAATTGCAATGACATTTTCAGTTTCTCTAGACTGCCAGAAGAAAAATGGAGAAAAGTAGGCAAATAATGATTAAAACATTAAAATCTGTTGCCTCTTGTCCGCTAAGAAAAAAAGCTTTGCTTACTGCTATGCAAACAAACAAGCTGTTATACCTTAAGAGGGTTTATTTAGATAACCACATCTAGAAATCATCAACACAAAAACAAACTGAGTTCTTCACCTTCACACAGTTTTCTACAAAACCATTTCTTCCTCATGGCAGAATTAAACAGCAACTAATCAAAAGCAGCAACACAAAATATCAGTCTCTAAGAACTGCAAATATACAGAAATACCATTCCCATCTTCAGACATAAGCATACTTTTTCATTCTACTTGCAAATGCAGTAAATTCAAATCAGATTTCTCAGACAAATACACTACAGATTTACTAGTACATGAAATAGCCTGTTTCAGTCATTTCTTCTTACAATACAGGACTGTCTCCCACTTTTGTCTCTAAGCATGTTTTATACAGAGGCAAGGCAATATTCTTCAGCTAGCAATATGATCATAGAAAATACACATTGGTAAAGGAAACAATTTCACTGGGGGGGGGGAGTGTTAAGTAGCAGGATCACACTTGCCCTTCCATGTGCAAAGAAATTGGACATGAAATATACTGTAGTACTTTTAAAATCTCTTCATACTCGCCAAGACTAGGTATAGTTCAAAGATTCCTCCAAATCGTCTGAGTTAAGTCGAAATAAACATGTCGAAGATGAAGAGCACTGCACTAAAATAACAGGTATCTTCTCAAGACTTTATTTATCAGGTACTGTGGCCACGGAAAACGCTGCAGAACTACTGTGTTCACATTGAAAGACTGCCACGTATTAAGAATTAGTGAACTAAGGGGATTTTGTGAGGGCAAGACACTCTAGCATATATTTTAATAGTACAGCAAATACAATGATGTACAGGACTAAAAAAATTGGCTGAATTATGGAACACTAAAAATTATAAACTATGAATCAAAAGGGGATAACATTTAACAGCTCCACATCTGAAAGAATTAAGTATGGTGACTGCTAACCACAAAGATCGAAGAAAGATTCACAAGGAAATATAAAGGAAAAGGTATGCCAATGCAGATATTCAACACACATGAGTTTATGAACTCCAGCTGGTAATAAATCCACCCCCCAAAAAAAAAACCTACAACATAAAAGTAGCAGTCTCCAATCTTCATAAGTAAGCAAATGACTCATGATGAAAAAGGCACTGTGCTATTGCTACAAGCCATAGCCTCAGTTTTTTTTCTTCCCCCCCTCCATTTCAGACTCTCATTCAAAGGTATGGCAGGCACACTGCAAATGAACTAGTGGCTGGAGACCGGTGATACACAAAAACATTACCACAGTTGTCATCTCTAAATCTCCCTGAACTTCTGTTTTTAACAGACTGACACCTAGTGCAGTACAGTATTTAGATCTCCTTTTTATTTACTATCACTTTTTTTTTTTTAAACACCCCTATTAATCAAGGTCTTTGTATAAAACACCGAAACAGGGACAACACTGCACTGAAGAAAGGGTGCCAAGAGCCATTTTAAAGAAAAGCTGTCATTCATTTTGACTTTCTGCTTTACTTCCCTTCCATTTTCAAGCAAATACTCGTGTAGATAAATACCGATGGTTTACATAAATGTACGTAAGTACTTCAACATCCTTCCCCCATCTCCCGTGCTACTCCGGAAGGTTGTTTTTAGGATCCCCACACCTACAGTAAATAGCAATCAATTCAGGAATCTCCAAACACCAAACCCATCATTTCTATCTAAGATATATTGTCCAAAGCAATGATTTGCCTTTTATTCCACATAACTAGGGTTTCACTAAAAGTTAAACTTGGCCTCATTGTTATGGCCTGAACCATGGGCCGACAAGGCTGTTGAGACACTTCTGCCCTAGCAAATCCTGGGAGGGCAACACTGAGCTACATGCCTGAAAACCAAGAGGTACTATACGGCTCTCAGAGCAATCTCTACAAGCCTTACAGATCTTCTGTTTCCTGTAAGTCAGGCTCCCCCATCTATCAGTAATGCTGTTCTATATCTGAAGAGTACCAGCGCTGTCAGTGATCCACTGTCACTGGTTTCAACAGCTGGAAGAGTTGGAGGCCCCTCTGCCTATGCCAACGAAAGCATACCTTAACATGCACAGCATTTTTATTAAAATGTGGCAAGCGTCAAAAGACAACAACATAACACTTGGACACTACACTGCTGTACATCTCCAGCTCTTCCAGTCTACATAATACATGTGAATAAACTGAAGAAAGGCTGCGTCCAAACAACACGCTCAAAGCTGAGAGCATAGGCTGGGAGCAGCAAACTGGAGCGGTATCAGAAATGCAAGCAGTCCTGCTGTCTTCAAGAGCTGTCCACTGTTGATTACTCAAATGTAAAGTAAGAAAACTACTTCCTTTGCCACTGAATGCTCAGATAGCAGGTGCAACCACGTCACCTTCCCTTCCTTCTTCAACAGCTGAAAACAGCTTAAAGTTTTCTTTACTATTCCAAAACAGAACGTTGGCAGCTTCATATTAATTTAAAACCATTTGGAAGTTTACTGAAGACTTCAGCTACACACTCATGAGATGCTTGTCAACGATGCTCCACTTGCTGCTCTGGCTTCAAATACAAAGTGTACTTGAAGGCACAACTTATGATCTGTCCTAAATGTCTAATACCCAAATTTGCTCTCTCACCCCAAGCTTTCTTCCCCACGGTATCACCGCACCACTACAGTGAAATCCCTGGTTTGAGTGACATGCCCCAGGAAGGATGTTTTTCCTGAGGAAACTGATTCTGGAATTAATTTCTCCAAGTCCCCCCTCACCAGCTGGGCAGCCACTTGGTCTGCAGCAAGCTTTAACACTCGTGAACTGCCAAAACTTCACAAGAGCGAGCACTGCAAACTATTTGGAAGACAAAAGCTGTCTCGCAACGTCAGGCTGGCAGCATCTATAAAGCTCTGTCTTGCCAGCCGATGCCTCCGAGGCAGCGTTTTCAAGAAGAAACCTGAAAAAGCAACCCAGGGGACGGAGCACCTTCTTCCAAGCGCTCTCTGCCATCCTTCTCCCTCGCCCTTGCTCTCGCTCCCCTCCCTGGAAACCCGCTCCCCGTCAGGCTCAAGCCCCACGTTCACCGCTGCAGCCACCACGGGTCCCTCACCCCGGCGGCAGCCGCCTCCCGCCCGTGCCCCCCGGGGCGGCTCCACCTCCCCGAAGGAGGCAGCTCCGCGGGCCGGGCCCCCTC
>VXAA01005662.1:345789-435843 GCA_013399115.1 Anseranas semipalmata
CCCCAGCTCCCCGCTCCCGTTTCACCCCCCGTATTTATCCGAGACCGCCTCAGCTCATCCCACCTGCCGGAGCCGGCCCCCGCACCGCGGCCTCCAGCCACCACCCTCATCCCCAGACAATGAGCTGTGGAGAAGAGCAGGTTCTCTTTCCCTATTTCTGCTTTTTTTTTTTTTTAATCTCTTTCTTCTTTTCGCAGTGCAGCTCCCCACTCTGACTGAAAAATGAAAAAACAAATCAGTGTCTGTGGGGAAATGATTCGAATAACTGGAGGTGCTGCAAGGCGGGAGCCTCGCCCCCTGAGGCGACGGTCTGACAGGAGCCTGCGAGCCGTTGTGGCTGCACCTCCGTCGGGCTGTCCCGTCGAAACCAGAGTTTTCTTAGTATAATTTCTGAGCAAAGACCTGAGAGGAAAAATACCCAGTTGTCTCCTGGGAGGTGTATCACTGGGCAAAACGGCATCTCCCTTTGTTTAATTTGCAGAGTGAAATAATTTTTACCTCTCACTTGAATTTTATATCCATAATAACATCAAAAAGATGTAATTCTCCTGGGCTAGGACTATTTTTTACATGGAAGTGTTAAGAATTTGCCATTAATCTAGTGAAAAAACCTGAGTTACACCCAGCAGGAGATGGGAGTCAAACTAATACAGTTATAAATTAGAGGTTTGAAGTTCAGAAATGTTTGATATTTATTTTGATTTCACATTCATTATGTAGGTACATCAAGGGGTAACATTAAAATTGTTGATAAGCCTGGATATGCAAAGTACTCATGGTAGCAGAATAGAGAGGAGTCCTGTTCCACAAAGCAGGAAGGTTCCTTAACAAGTAGCCAAGGAAATTGCCTGGCTATCAATTCTTGTCACGCTGAAGCTTTTTGAAAGAATCCACCATGTCTCCAACGAGCATAGCTGCAAAGATGAGCTTTCAAGTGTAAGGAAAATGTGGACTCCGAAGCCAGAGAGTTTTAATGCCTCTGTTGTAATGCATAACTCCACCAAACAACAGCAGACTGAAAATAACAGGACACAGTAATCTTCCCACCTGGAACACTCAGGAGATATTTATATTTTAAAATGCCACTTAAGTATACCAAACCCAGTTCTGAAGCCTCTAATTTTAGTAATGACAGATCCCCAGATAAATATGCTTAAGCTACGTTAACTTATTAGACTAAGATAATTTAATTCTAATTTATCTGTATTAACAATTTTATAAACTAGACTGATTACATCTGCATAAATTTTGTTGTTGATGATGTTTGTTGTTGTTGTTTCTTGAGGAAAAAAAGGGGGGGGGACTTCGCTTTGCTATAGTAGGGACTTATTATACCTATAGCAGAGAAAACAAAACCCCAGAACAAAACCCATGTTGTACTAGCTGAAGTGCAAACCTTTTTATCTTAAAAAATACTGAAGATAAGGTTTCTCAAAACCATCACAAGTAATCTGAATACAAATCACAACATTCTTCTGCTTAACATATTTAGAGCACTAGAAAAAGGCCCAAAATAAGATCAAAACAAATCCCTTTTAGAAAATATGTAGGTTTATTATCTTCTTATATCTTTTAACTTATTTTTCTATATTCTAGAAGCATTGTTATTGAGATTGTAAACTAGGCAGGGCAGGTACCAACAAGCCAACTCACATAACTCATAGCATTAGCTACAAAGCATTAATATTTTTAACATTTTGTTAGAATTTATTTATTTTGTTTTTATAGTTCCATTACTAAAGTAGCAATGCTCACTCATTTAAGGCTGAAAGAAGCAAAAGCTTTCCATTGAGAACTAATACTACTCCTCTATTCCTTCCTAGTCAAGGCTGTAGTGACACTTCAGAGGCCTAATTTAAAGACTCACCCTGCTGCTGATCAAAGGACATTCATTTAAAAGTCATGCAGGAAACCAGTAATAGGTTTAGTCTGAGGTCTGGCGTGGGGGATTTATTTTAAATAAAAATATATATTTTTTTTAAATAATAAAAAAAGGGGGGGGTGTCTTTCGTTTTCTGTATTTTTTGTTTCCTTGCAGGTTTTGTGTGGCTTTGTGCAGTAATAGAGTAGGAATGTAGTGTAGCTAAGATGGATTTATTGTTTTATGCTTGACTTAGTTGGAGATTTTAAAAAGCTTTTTTCAATGTACTTTAGTATTTAATGCTTATTCCTAAGCAGACTTCTAATGGATGGTCCTTAAACAGTAATTTTTCTGTTTGTTCAAAACCATTGTTTTATTTCTTATTGTCTAGGAGTGTAATGCTGGAACAACATGGACTTCTTTATAGATCCATAATTGTTTACAAAGGCTATTTAATTCTATGTTGCTTTTAATATATTTCTTGTTTTATTAACTGTTTCTTTGTTATACTCTACCTTGTAGGTGAAGAAAGAACTCTTGAAAAGCTGAGTCTCTAAACTAAGCGGAAACAAGGTAGCTTATTCTAACTACTTACATTTTATGTGTGTAATTGCAACTGATAAAAGGTTATAGTTCTATGGTAACAAAATCAGTATTTTTCAAAAAAGCTTTTAATAAAATTTGTTTATTCTTAGAAGCTTTATGTTGCTGTAAATCTTAGAGGAAAGAGTTGGAATAGTAAGAGAAACTAAAGTACTTCAAGTCTGTTAGTTAAAAAGACTTTATCATTCTTATAGGAGAGTGACTAAAAAAACCAAATAATCTAAATGTTGAAGAAGTCTGCTAATCATGCTAAGACAAGATAGGCTTTGAGATTAATTTGCATTAATTAATTTGTAAACTAAGGAACTCTTATTTGTAGTCATTTTAAGGATGGATTAGTTCATTTTTTTTAGTCAAAATCCTCAGAGTAGAAAACAGTGATGTTTTATCTCTTGGAGATGAAGGAGGTAAGTCGTACTTCATTAGCTACTGCAGTCAGTAAATAAGATGTGGCAAGGATAGAGTTGTTTGAGACAAAGGTTCCTTTTATCCACGTGCTGCTAGATATGGGCGAGTCCAAGACCCAGGCTGGCTGAGCAGGACTGAGTTATGTTCTGGTCAACTGAGACGAAGAATACTGTGGACCCGTACCAATATATCAAGGAGCCGGCCCCTTCTGAAGGGCCAGTAAAAACCTATAGAGTGAATAAAATGTCTTCATTAGTCTCACCACTGTACACTAACTGGGGGATGCTCTCTTAAACTTACTTTTCTAATGCTAGGATGCACCTGTGTGTTGTGTTCAGGAACAAATAAGCATATGTTAATGCTTTTGAGGCATTTTTTCAATGGCTATATCTTGGTGTTTTCTGAAAAATTATAAGTAGCTTTAGGCTTTCTTAGAGACCTGAACTGATCTTATCTATTTGATTATTTTAACAGTAGTAGTTTTTCCTCTAGGTTCTGACTGTAGCGTCAAGGAATTTGGTGATTAGTCCAGTAACCTGATGTTTTCTGCATATTATGTTCAGTTTGTCTCCAATCTGGCACTTGCATCACAACAATAAATTAATAACAAATATGTATGACACCAAGCCAATCATCTATGCTGTAGATCTCCCTAAAGTAAGGAGAATGCACCTGGTGAATACCAGTTATGTGGCTGTAATAACAGGTTCTCAGGTACTACACGAGCAAAGTTAGAACTCATAACTTTGATAACCAAGGTATTGACACGCGTTCCTTGTATGGACAAAGGGATTTGTAGTTCAGGAGTTTCAGTTTTCATCTTCTCTGAATAAGCATACAAGGATGTAGAGGAGCAAAATACTGTTTTATCTTTATCTACAGATTAATATCACTAGTTGGAAGTCATTGCACAGTAGAAACTCACATTATTTATAAATATTTTAGCAGTTCACTCTTGATGTAGCGGTCTTCCATATATGAATCCTACAGCTCTCAAGCTGCTCATTTAAATTATAAATGTCTCTACAAAGCTTACTGCAACATTCTACCTTCTCTGGATGAGAAATACTTCAGCAAACTAATGGGATCTTGTTTTCAGAGGTAGGCAAACCCAGTGAGGTTAAGAGACAGTATTAAAAAGGCAGATAACAGAGCTTTCGGATAATTATGATGGAAACATGCAGGAAATATCCCTTTTTACAATAAAAACAGAGCTTCCAGTATCGGTCTGGTCGGAAACACTTTCATTCTCAGCCACTTTCTTGTGGTATTCTTCACTCAC
The DNA here is from genome assembly GCA_013399115.1 of Anseranas semipalmata. Taxonomy (NCBI): domain Eukaryota; kingdom Metazoa; phylum Chordata; class Aves; order Anseriformes; family Anseranatidae; genus Anseranas; species Anseranas semipalmata. The sequence goes on from VXAA01005662.1 coordinate 349,944, forward strand.
TGGGGCACGTCAGTGACTGTTAAAACTTTTTTTTTTTTTTTTTCCCAGAACTGATCATTCAACCTCACTGAGCAGGAACAAGCTGTCTTGTTTTGGTATAGTATGTGCTGGTCTTGGTTCCTCTCTTGTCCCTATTTATTTACCAGTAGACTTTGCAGTTTGCTTTGCCTGGAAGCTTTTGGTTTTGTTGTTTATCTAGTCATTTCTCCTTGAAACTTAGGTAGGTCCGGCTATGTGCATACAAGAAAGTCATCTTTATTTTCACCTCTCTCTGAGAATGTATACCATCTGGTGGTGTTCCAGTGGACTTGCACTTCAATTTACACTATTTTTGATAGTCAGAGAAGCCTACAAATCTTTAGCCCGTTGAAGTTCTGAACACTCAGTTTTCGTGTTCTTATCGATATTGCTATTCTTGTGCTTTTAAATCAGAAATTAGCCTGAGTTGGGCTAGCTTGGGTTGCCTCATTGTGCTTAAACATGCACAGGTACATATCAGTTCACAGTAGAGAAAAATAATAGTAAGAACTCTTGTAAATCTGGATTTCTGACGGAATATATTCAGAGTAGCTGAAAAGGTGATGCTTATGTAGCTAAAGACAGGGAACTTCTTGCATGTGGTAGTCTTGGTGACCCGTGCCAGAAAAATAAAATTTCTAGAAAAGATTTTTCTCATCAGAGGGTCTGAAGCAGCCTTGAAACTAGCTGGACCTAGGTGATACCAATATGGCCAATTCTTCTCTTGTTAGTTGGAACAAGGTCTCTATTATCTAAACTTTCTGTGCTGTTCAAGCTTGTTCTTGTAAACATTGGAGACAATACGCTGCGTGTTATGGCTTGAACTAACAGTTTCTCAGGGGAAGACTGATACAGTCAAACTGCTTGGGATTTGGGGTACTTAGTAGCTCTAACTTTTAATATTATCTGTTTTTTTTTTTCTAAAAGTGCTTGAGAGACAAAAAGAATTGGCTGAGCTGCTAAGATATTTAGGTAACTTGTGCTTGAAATATTCTGGGGAATAAGACTCTCGTACGTATTCCTACTTCACTTTTTCTGGTTTAGGTGGTCCTTTCTAACTTCACCTCAGGGTCTTTCACAGTCCTTACTTTTTTATTTCTACTCTCTACAGTCTGAGTCTTTTTTCTTTGCAACAGTAACAAGTTTTATTTAAAATCTAATTATTTTACAACAACAGTACCCAAGCTTATCAATATCAATGGAATTTGTTAACACTATTCATAAATGTCTCATGGTTTGCTTGTCACTCTTGTCTGCGTTCTGTTATTGCCTGTAATACTGTCCATAAGTTCATCTGTCAGCCAACAAGTACTCCTTTTCCTATAGTTGTGGTGAGGTTCCTCTTCAGGACTACTTTATAGAACTGATCATATGGTCATAGCTAGTTAGTCTCAGATGTTGTGCTTCCATGCACACCCTCCAAGTGGCCTTCCCACAATTTGCATATGACTTCAGCAAAAAGGTAACCAGGGTATCTGGGGTAGGGTAACTGCCAAAAGTCAGAGAAGTCTGTTCGTGACTTCTTGATCATAGGCAGTGGAGCCCAAGACTTATTTTTCTTTCCTGTTTTACAGAACAGATGACTTCAGTCCAAGGCAGAACAGATATGTTGAACTTGAGCATTGCTGTCTCCAGAACTTGACAGCTGGTGATGTCATCAGTCCATCAGGTAAGCTATGTAGGACTTGATAGTAGTAGCTCAAGTGATGGTTAGTAACTGGTAAAAATTAATCTGTGTTAATTACACCAACAATGACGCAGGGATAAAGATAAGGTCCAATGAAATTTAGAATATCAACTGATATTTGATGCTATCCATTGCAAACTAGAGTAGATGTTTCAGAATTGCCTCTGTAAATGAATCCAAACACTATAGGACTGGGTCCAGAAAATGAATGATCATGAGTTTCTCAACTGAATTAATTACTTAAATATTTCCTGTGTTTCAGTAAGTTTATGTTGAGATAGAATGTTGGTAATACTCCGTAGAAGGTTAAAACATTGTAAAAGTGTTTAGCTTTTGTTTTGGCTGACTAATATTTGTCTAGTGACAAGCTGGCTCTGAGGATGAAATAGTACTAAGTATGAAAGAAGTGCTTGGTTGTTCTCCATACTACTAACTTTTAGCAGCTGCCTCAAAACCACTTGATGTGCTGTACAGATGGGTTAGGCAGGCTCAGTGAAACTGATATGGAACTTTGGTTTTACTGAAAGTATTTTAAACATGAAAACAGGCTTGAAGGCTAGGAGACTACATATAATAATCTGAAGCTTTTCTGTTATGAACAAGTTCATTATTTTTCCTGTAAAAATGCCTTCATTAATTCTTACCACTAGCTGGTGCTATGATACAGCTTACTGAGTGTGCATCTGTATGAATAGCCTGCAGGGAGAAGTCTTTCCTTTCAGCATTCTGCTCGTGTATTTCTTTAAACATTGCTTCTTGTCAGGTATATCAAATCTCAAGTCATTCTTGTTCTTGCTCAGTTTTCTGCGTGAAATGCAAGTATACTTTCTCCGATACTTTTATTGCTTTCCACTCAGTTAATCAAGCATACTTATTGTAGAAGTAAGCTAATTATTAATCATGACAAAATGAGCTAGAAAAATCCATGAGGAAAGCTGTTTTCAAGGAGTACCTTCATAATTAGAGTTAAACATTTCTTAACCCCAGAACTTCTAGTTCTAAATGAACAGAGGGTGGGTTTTGCCTTTGTAGCGAATTGTGGTTAATAGCAATGTATGTTTTCATGATTTCATTAATATTTTTGCCTCTCAGAGTGATGTTAGTGTCAAGAGCAGTTTCCTCAGGTGAAATCCCACTCTGGATCACAGAGCTAACTTGATGCAGTAATTTATACTATCTAAATGCTTTCACCATTTACCAATAAGGCAAAGGCTGCCTGTTAAAAATGCTACCTATATTTCATTATACAGCTTATCTTTAGGGGCTTCGTTTTGGGTCAAAATCTCTTCTACCACCAAGCTATAAAACTAAGTCTAAATTTTGAGAAGTGGACTTTGCTTAATTCTTTTTGCAATTTTAGTTGTGCAAGCCAAGTGTAATCTGCATTTGTATGAAAGAAGGGGTTCACCTGTGCTATCCTCAGCCTTCTGTCAATCTCAGATCAACCGAGATACTCTGAAAGAACTGAAAGTATAGTGGATCTAGGCTGACCAAACACTGACTATAATGGAAGCAAAGTAATGCTACTTGAACATTCGCAGCTATAAAATTTGAGCTGTATTTCACTTGTATGAAAAAATATTGCAATGTTTAAAGAGATCATGTCTCTTCAGCAATTGTCTTTGTGCAAAAATCTAACAGGAATGTAGAGTTTGAAGTCAAAATGTTTTGAGTACTATTTAAAAAAAAAACAAAACACCTTTCAGGACCCAATTAACATCTACATGTCAGCCTCTTGTCTCTTTCCAGTAGAATATACAAAAGCTTATGCACACACCTAATACACTTTTTTCTCCTTGGTGTTCTGATATTTTGTTGTAAAGGACTAATATAATGTATAGCTTTTGCATAAGTGATAGGGCTCCCTGAATCCAATGCCAAGTGCAATGAACGTGTAAGAAATCCTGCAATGGAAGGAGCCTGTAACGGTACAGGCAGGAGAACACTGACAGTTCTGCAAATGGCTGCTCCTTATTTCTCAGTAAATAGCATTAACAACTGCACGGGAGACAAAGGACATTCCTTCAAGATGGAAGGTAGTGTGTTGTGCTGTGTTCAGTTATTACAGCTTATTCAACTCCTGTGTTCCTGTTTTACAAGACCGTAGATAGGAAGTGAAGAACAACTGACATTCCCATCTTTTTCCCTTGAGTAGACCTGCTGAACCTACTAATCCCTTCCCTGTTTCCTGTATAATGAATCAAATATGTCATGAGGCAAAATATCCACAGGTCTCTAAAGAAATTTGTAATCTGAGGATAGCACAGTTGAGGTAAGTATGAAATGGAGTTGCTTCCCAGCTCAAATGAGACATACAGTACTAATTTCACAAGACCAAGATAATCATCAGTACACTTGAAATTGCCTTCTTAGGGAATGTTTTTTCATTCCAGAGGAAAGGGGGAAGTATTTTTGATGAGGACTTAGGTCCACTTCTAGTTGATTTAACTCAATTGCTGGTCATATTGCCTTTAAGTTGTTACCAGATGACAGGCTTTTTGTAGGAAAAAAAAAATGAGTTAAAGGACTTCATGCGTAGCTTTCTGTTCTGTGTGGCAGAAAGAGGGCTTCTGTGAAGAATCAGACAGGTTTTTCTTCACCATTTGTCCTCTCAAAAACCAGGAAGAGCTTCTAGTTTTACCCAGGTTTTATTGGAATTATTGCTGTGTTGCATCAATATCACTCATCTTCCAAAGGGAAAGTACAGTAAGGTTGCAATTTCTGCTGCTGCAGTGACTTCCTAGATCATCCTCGATTTGAAAAACTAAACCTGGTTTATGCCATTGTTGCTTCCATTTTCTACTTCCCTGGATGGTACTGCTTAGTTTTGTTTTTCAGCTCTCAAGATCAATCACCCTTTCCAAATGCCTTCTGGAAACAGAATACAACCTTGAAAATGCATGGAATGTGCAGCACTCCTTGCTGGCTAAGATGCTTGCTAATGTAGCATTTGCTAGAGTCTAACTCCAGCCTGGAAGAGCCTAACAAGTTACATGGTTGAATGGGGATCTTTGTGGCATTGTCCAACTGTTTGTTGGAGAGCAGGGGGGCTATGGGTTTGGTCTGATGCCTGAATCCACAAGGCCTGGCCAAAGACACATGGGATGCTGGGCTTATTTATACATAAATGCCTCCATGCTGCAGCTGTGAGAAATGTACAAAGCACCAATTCAAACTTCTTATTATGGCACCTAATATCAAGTTACATATCCACTAGTACCTTCCATACCCATCAGTAGCCATCCAGCAAAACTAGATGCTGAGAAATTTGGTATGATTTATACTTCAGGTTAAAAAGCTGTCTGGAAAAGGATGGGTATGATCTATCTAATACTTAATCTAGTTAAGTAGATGAGTATAAATAGTTATAACAATGTCTTCTCCATGGTGTAGGCCAATTATGACTTAAAGCTTTAAATTGCAGTGGTTCAGTAGTATCTACACTACAGAACTTCATATGTGCAGGAGAGACTATTTTAGATGGAGTGGTTTCTCATCAGAAATATTAATCATGAGAGTATTTCTGACCCGAGGCTTCCTCGTAGATTTTAGTTGTTTCTTTTCTTGTCCTTTGTTACTATCTTGTTAAGACAATGGGCTTAAGTTGTGCCGGGGGAGGGTTAGGTTAGATATTAGAAAAAATTTCTTCACTGAAAGGGTTGTGAAATACTGGAACAGGCTGCCCAGGGAAGTGGTTGAGTCCCCATCCCTGCAGGTATTCAAAAAACATGCAGATGTAGAACTTAGTGATAATGGTTTAATGGTGGACTTGGCAGTGTTAGGTTAAAGGTTGAACTGGAAGATCTTAGAGGTCTTTTCCAACCTAAATGATTCTATTCCATGATTCTATCTTATATTAAAGAATATAAAGGATCATGTTAACATAATGAAACAACACTTCATCTGCAGTAACAGAAAACTGACAGGACTAATGTTTAAAGATTCATGTGTTGGTGGCTTTTCCGTCACCCACAGTTATAACCCCTGGCAAGTCACTTAATCTGTGTATCGTTCTCTCCAGAACTGGAGGTGGTGCTTACCATCCTCGTGTGGATGATACATCAGTGCTTTGGAGTTTGAGAACGTCACAGAAAGCGTTCATGTGGAGGTTGTACTTTGTAATGCACATTTGAAATAGTATGCAGCTAAGATTCTTGCAATATCATACTGTAGGTACTCTTAAAATACTGAATAATGGAATTTAAACTAACAATTGCTGCATGTTTTAATTGGTTTTTAATTCTAACTATTGATGAATACTTTTAAAATTCATGGGAGTGGTTTGAGATCTCCACATATTCTTCTGATGAATACTTAGTTATTGCTAGTTACTGAATTCATTCTTCTGATGTTTTCTGTTCTTACAGTGAAAACAAGCCTTATGATGAATATTTGTATGAATCATTGTACTGACACCTAGAATTATAAATATTAATGCGTCAAATCATTACTTTCACAGTATACTACCTCTGTATATCTTCCTCACAGACACAAATATAAGGGAACAACTATGTTTATGATACTTTCTAATGACATCTGGCATTCTCAGAGGAAACCTGGTGTCTGCTTGTCTGTTAGGGAGAGCCACATTCATGACTCAAAGCCAAGCTGCAAAAGGGAACATTACTGTTACTAACTATAAAGGAATGAACATGATCAGGAATCAGGATTTTAGGTTAACAACGAGTGTTGATGTATTGAATGTCATTCCTGGTGAATAAAAATCTAACCTGGCCAGCTGGTCAAAGTATGGAGCTGTTGTTTCCTGATGTGTTCACATTCATAGGAAGTCTCCTGACCTTGGACCCTGATTCTGCAAGCAAGTATACTGATCATTCATTTCAGCTTATGGAAGTATTTGCCCTAGGACAATGTGCTGTTTGACTTCTTTCAAAGCAGAAAAGATCCCATCTTCCACATATATTCCACCAAAAAACAAACAAAAAAAACAAAAACTAACAAAAACTAACAAAAAAAAAAAAAAGGGTAGCCCACGTTAAACCTACTGTTGAATTTCTGAACTAGTAATGGGAAGCTGGATAATCCAGGTCAGTGAAAGCTCAATCACAAAAATTGCTGTAGTTTACATAGGAACTGTAGACCTCTACATTGATTTTTTTGAGTTTATACTTCTAGAATGCTTGTATCACAAAGTTACAAAAGTGAATTAAATTGAGAATTCTTCAGTAGCATATAAATATATAACAAATAAAACTTTTCACAAAGTCATTGTTTCCTGAGGCCCGATTGAGGCAGAATAGAATGTTCTACACTTGAGATTTCTCAGCAGCAAGGCGGTGTGAATCATCATAATATTAAATGTATTAATGCAGCAGCAGGAGTTGTTTATTCATGTTGGCAGAATAAGGGAAATGGAAGTCTTCTGATTCTTCAGAGCCCTGTTTTCTCTAGCCATACATTGAGTATCCTGTACTCCAGCTGATAATCGGAAGGAAATTCATGTCTTCATGTTTTTACAGCTTCAGATCTATTACAGTACAATGTATTTAATACCGAGCCTCCAGTGCTGGAAGACCCCAGATTATATTTCTGTGGAGCACAGGCCATCTGGTTAGGGGTTGATGTCACCTAAGATTAATAAAGCTTTACTTTGAACTGAAGAGCAGAATCTAAAGTCCCAGTTAAGACTGGAAAACTTAAGTAGCTGATATATGAAGTTAAAACAGATCTTAATGAGAAATTTTGGAGCAGGAGCAAAACATGGCTCACTTGAGCAGAATGCAAGTTGTTCAACTGGTGTTCTGTATGTGCTCGAAGAAAACTCAAAATTTACCTAGAAGGCTGTCCACTCTGATGCTATGCATTTTTCACATGGGGTCTTGTTACTTCTAGCTTAACAAATATGCAGAACTTGCACAAGAAGGGGTTTTTCATTTTGTGATATTTGCAAGTTAGCAGCAACTGGTGCAGAAGAAAGTGATGACATCTGTGCTATTCCTTACAATGGTTGAATAATTCATAATTCCATATGGCATGCATTTGGTCAAACATCAAGTGCATCTTGCAGGGTAGTTTCCAGTACAGACAAGATATTGTTAAATCTAAAGTAACAGAAAAATCTAAACAGAAAATACTGTTCTCTCCTATTGCCACAATAAGAAAAAGCCGTAATGTTGCTGCTTTTGCATGATTTTAAACCTATTTTTAGCCACTTCATACAAGTCACAAGCAAGTAGATCAGTCATGCAAGAAACTTGATCGTAGTTCTTTCAAAAAGCAGTGGTATGTAAGGACACTTGGAAACAAAATACCTGAAGTAATCTGGCCCCCTTTCTGTACTGTAATCTAAAAGTACAGGGGAAAATTGAAGCAAAGGATGCTAGTGAGAAAAGTTGCTCTTTCTAGCTAAGACAAGTGTCCTTAACTGAGCTGAACTGGCAAGTGTGTCTAGGCATGTGTGAATCATATTTCAGGGATGGACCCTCGTGCTCATTTGTAAGAGGCTGTGGCCTCACTTTCTTGCAAGGTAACTGATTTAATATATTGGAACTTCCAGAAATGATTTGATTAACTGCATTACATGAGTAATGCTACAGAACGCTACAAGTCATGGGTAAAAAATTTACCGACACAGGTTAGATGCCTTTTAAAAATGTTAAAATGAGGTCCCATAGCAGCAGTAGTGAAAATCTGCAGCCTACTTTTGGGGCCAGGCTTTTGTGCTTCAAAAATGCCCAGTACTAATTTAGCATTAAAGAACCGTCTTAAGAAACACACTAGGCTTAAACTTGTTATAGACTCTTATATAGCACACACATGACTTCGTACAATGGTATCATTAATTTTTTCCTTCAACTTAGTTGTACAACTTCTGAGTGTAAGCAAAGGTAAGCCAAATAAGATTATGTGGGAGGTGACACGTGAATGTATTATTCCATGGTATTATATTACTTCGGACAGATTCTAGGATGCATGTGCTTTAGTATCTGAGGTTTCACAGCATGGGATTAGTATGCAAATGCAAACACATGACAAATTCCTTAATGTAAGTTGCATCCTTGTGTGGGTGCATACATACTCTATAGTCTCACTCTACACATAATAATCCTGATTGTGTTTTATCAGAGCAGATTTTCAAAACAAGGTATATTTCTATTTCATTATAAATTGCCTGCCTGGATACTGCTTGAGGTGTGATGGAATAATTTATTCAAGGGGGAAGTCATTCCTGTGGAGAACTTTACATTAGAATCTCCCTTGATAAGAAAGAGAATGACTGACTTTCGGTTGAAGTAATACCAGGAGTAAGCTCAGCACTTTGGAGATGATTATATTTACTGACAAGCAAGCAAGCTACAAACTAAAACTTTGTATCCAAATATGCTTGATTTGAGATTAAAGGAAAGTCTAAACTCAGACTTCAGGAAATATTTTTTTTAATAGATGGGACAAAAAAGCACCCGTATCTAGAAATCACAGCCTTTAGATCTAGAATGGAGTTCTTAGGATAGACCAGTCTGAAGACAAAGCTTACTAAAGCTCAACCTGAAAAGATCCAAATGAAGGTTTTTCAGATGTACTCAACAGTTATGTTGCTCAATTCAGATATTTACTAATCTCTCATCTTACTTTCTCTCTACTTCTGTTGTATTTTACAAACTCATTAGTCCATCCTTATTACATGAGCTTAAGAACAGCACTAAAAAAACTCCAAATTATTTTTTCTCATGTTTAGCTTTGATACAGATTAAATGTTTCATTTGTTATCAAAGTGTCAAATGTGTCAGAATTGTAGATACTGCACTGACAAGACAGGTAGCAAAGCTATTGAGGAAATCAGTTAAGAAAAAAAAGCTTTTAAAAAGGTTTTAAAAAAATAAAGAATGATTACTCTGAAATATGACATAATTGACATTGTTTTTTCTTTCATATCAGATTGATATGAAAGTTCATGGCACAAGGAAGAAACAGAAAAACGCATCTAGATAAATTGTTTAATACATATTGACCGTATGAATTGTAGTGATTTTTACACCAAACACTTAATGCCTTTGTTTAGAAAACACGATGCATTGCAGCCATTTGGCATACAAAGCTCTGCATGTTCTTAATATGCCTTACTGGAAAGCTGTAGAGTCCAAAGATGCATTTACCTCGCTAACATGCTCTGATCTAGTGTTGCATGCGTGTGATCAAGCAGACTATATTGTTGGAAAATGAGACAGTTATAAAGAAAACATACATTAATTCAAAAGCTTTTACACATCAGCTCTAAAGCGTGCTGAGTAACTGGTTAAAGTTGACCCATCAAAATTGGGTATTTTTCAAGCACCCTTTAATTCAGGATGTGTATTTCAATCCCTGTGTCTCTGCAACAAAAGAAGACAGGAAATTCTTGTTGCAGCAGTCAGATGCGCAAGCTTTTAGTTGGTAGGTCAGTTCCAGCTGGACCTATCATACTGTGCCACATAATAACATAAGTATCGAGAGCAGAAATCAGTATCAATAGTGGAAAGACTTTAGCTTCCAGTATCTAATGTTTTCTGAATTTGTATATAATTGGTTCTCTCTGAAGCAATACCTTCTTTTTGATAAGAAATTTCATATCTTGCCAAACTATACATTCAGTAGATGATCGTGCCACAAGCATTTAACCAGCCAAAACAGTTGACAGAAAAGATTCTGAATAAGTTTTTTAAAGAAATACATAAAATGTGATGTGAAATAGTCTTTGCCAGCAGCATTTAAAATTAAGCTAGCATACGTTACCTGCAAATCATATTTCAGATGTAAATGTCATTGCTGCTGGAGTTTTTTCCTAATGGATAATCTGTTTCATTCTTCTAGTAAACTCCTGGTTAGTAAAAATCCTATGTGAACGTTCCATACTCTGTAAAAAATAGTCATTGGGAGAGTTGTGTGGGATCCCCATAGGTCTGGAATTCTTCAACCATATTTTCCATGGATCATCTTCTCACACCAATACAGGAATAGTCTTTAGTTCTTATAAAGTAAGGAGCACTTGTATTTACTGGCATAGAATGGCATGGTTGCTTTTTTCAACTATTTTCAGGGCCTGTCAAGCAAAATAAAAATAAAAAAAAAAAGGCATTTTATTGTTTTTCATGAAGTTACCCAAATGTTAAGTATGTGATCTTTTTTCCTCCCTCTCCCTGTCTTTCCTGTCACCTCTGTATTTCTCTTCCCAGTTCATATTTTGTTTTCTCCTGCCCTTATTACTGGAAGTACTTGTTTACTGCCCAGTGACTAGTGCTGAGTGAACAGTATTTGTTAAATGCAGTGTGGTTTTGGTGGTGGTGGTGTTTTGCTTTTTGTTTGTTTGTTTGTTTAACTACTTAGAAGTTTTTAAAGCATCTTTGATTGAGTGGCACCAATGAATGTTGTTGGTACTAGCTTCCACAAATGTCCAGAGTATTAAGATAAAGATAACTTGTCAGTGTTCACATGTTGTCCAGCACTTCTCTGATTTGGTACTTTAATACTTTGTACTGAACTTCATATATGTGTGGTAGACTAACCCAAAACCCCTGCACCCGAGGAAGTATTATGAGAGCATGCATGCAGTGTCTGACAGATTCTTCTGAAGTGTCTGCGAGGGGATTTAAAGCACTCACAGCACATTGGCAGCTCTTTCTGAACAGGTTACTTTTGACAAACTGGACGTACTAGAAATTTCAAAAGCTATTCCTGTGACCTCGCTTGTTTGGATGCAAGAGTATGCTGCTTGTTTGAAAAGCCTGATTAGCAATTTACTTACGAGTACCTGCCTGACATCTTCCTTACAACAGCGATTATGATTCCTGCAAGGATTCCAACAGCTACTATGATTCCAATAATTATTCCAACAAGTGCAATTGTTTCCAGACCACCTAAGAGAAGAAATTGGGTATGTTAGCTTGTTTCTCATGCAGACCATTGATAACAGAGGCTAGTGATAGAACTGACACTTTTCTGCTGCATCCCAGTCCCTGGGGAAGATTTCCTTATATCTTGTGAACTCTAAGGTAGGTTTGGTAAGTTCAGCAATCTTGTTGTGTTTTTTTGTTTGTTTGTTTGTTTGTAGCCTTTGTGCTAGATTGAAAGCTTGCTGAAGTCACTGAGATGGTCTGTTCTGTGTACTGAGACCTGCAAAGCCATCCATACTGTGATTCATAGTCTGTGTAGACTACGAGCCTGCAAATGTGCCTTTGGGCTGGAGGGCTCCCCACAGATGTGACTGAGGAGACAATGATCATGTGAACAGGAGGAGGCAGATCAGGGAGCGTACCATGGCTCCTCCTGAAACTTTTTTTAAGAATAGCGTGGGCATAGCTAGTGCCTTCAAGGAGGATATGACCAGGCAGTTAAGTTCGCCTTTGTCTTTCTAATCAATTATTTTGTTTAATACCTTTTTCAGTTTTCTCTGGCTGTTCTCCACCCAGTCCATCTGTAAAGTCAGAAAGAGAAAAATTACTTAGATGCTTTATGCCAAGTTTTGCACCCCAATTTACAATGCTATATCCGAGGAAAACTTCTATCAGCTATATCACAGTGGTATGAGAGCTGTGTAATAGGTTGTTCTTTTGTTGGGATAGGGACTGAGCAAATGAAAAGCTTACAAGACTAAGTGCAAAGAGCTCCTTGAAGTTATCAAAAGATAAACTCAAATCTAAAGGGAATGGTTGTGATCTAATATACACTAGTGAAATTTAAGTCAGATCAGATTATGTAGTTTTTGTGCATGGAAACTCATACAAAATCTGTTTACTACAGTACTCTCATTCTGGAATTGAATCTGTATTTGAGAGCAGCTTAAACTTGGTATTTGAATTTTCCAGACACTGTGTTTAGCAGAGGACATATGATTGTGATATATTAAAATGGAAAATGAAATATTTGTTTTACCATCAACATTTTCAGTGTTAACTTTGTAATCCGTAGAATTGTCACTGTCTTCAGGCAGGGCAAATGCACTTTCTGTGGTCATTAGTTGTCCAAACTCCAAGAGATTTGTTACACTGTGTAGACTTGTGGGCAGCTAAAAGAGTTGGGGGAAAAACAGAGGGGAAGAAAACCTCAGTATGTTCAGTCTAAGTATGCATTTAAATTTCTTGATTTACCAAGAGCCCTGTGGGTTAATTTCTAGCAATCGCCTGTCATCTTTGTGTCACTTGCGCAGAGTGACAAAACCCAAAGTAAGCTGATTTGTCATCCCTGACAGAGACTTTATAGATCAGATGAATTTTCAACAGGACTACAAAAGTGCAGGAGAGGACTGCAGAAGGTTGCAGACCTGCCTGTTCTTTTTGCTTTTGTGTTTTTTTGGTTGTCAGTTTGGATCACTGGAGCTAATGGAGAGATAGGGAATTAGAAGAGGCAAGTGGCAATAAAGAAGCAGGTTATGAACACTTTCTGCAGCACAAGTGGACTGCCAAAAATGTTTTCAGCTTTGTCACCTTCAACCTAATTGCTTGCAAAGCAGAAGTATTAGCATATGGTCTTTTTTATTTTAGAGCTCAGAGTTGTTCTCTATAATTTATAATGATTGTTTAAAATCTAAGCAATGAGACAAAACCAGGATCATGAAATCAGGGTAATGGGAAGGAACCTTTATTTAGACTGGTACTCACCAGGGTCGGTAATTCTTCAAACTCTGTGTCATTTCTGTCTTTGAAATCAATTGTTGCACTTTCTTCTTCTAGAATTGCACTTGCTGAATAAAATTTTAGAAAATGAGTTAGGATTTTACTTGATAGTTGCATGTTCTGGCTACTCTGACATCTAAATTATGTTAAACGTGAGATATATAGGTAGCAGTTAATCTGCCTGCCTTTACACCGAGGCTTGCAAAATTCTTTGGACTAACTTTCTGGCTTCTTCTGTACTCATATACAAAGCTGTGGGACAAAGAGCTTGAGCACGTATCACTTATAATGTTTCTGTGTTGTGCTAGGGTTGAACGCTAAACATTTTTTCCAAGAGAAATTTTTCTTCGATAGAAGTCTTCCCCTCCAGGTGAATGCAACTACTCCACACTTCAAGTATTAGCATATGTACCTGGATGAATCATTTGAAGCGTCTCTGATTTTCTAAAGCAGTAAGAGCTTTCTCCCATCTTTCAGCTTAGTCCCAGCTGCAGCCTTTATTTTTAGGACTATCATTAGTGTTTATGGGTATAGGTATAGTGTAGAAAATATTACTACACAAATCTATTGAGAGGCTTTTTAATGTTGCAAACCTTATTTGCCATGACTCTTAATTGTTTTTTTAAGTCTCCCTTTTTATTCTAGACGTATGTGTCATCTATGCTCTTTGGTGTAACAAACAGTCAATCTTGGCCCACACAAACCATTTCTCACTAATATGGCCAAACATCATAAATAGGGAAAATGAGACGGAACAAGGTAGAACACAAAAAATATGTGTATGTGAAGATAACTGGCAGGTATCAAGAAAATGTTGAAAGTACACGTATCAATTGACTAAGTTGCATGCTGACTCATAAAACTATGACCATACACGTTATGATGCTAGTGTAGTGTGATATCTCTTGGGAGTTTGTAATTCACCATGACTATAAAGCTAGGAGGTGAAGCTGCTTGTTTTGCTGTTGCCTGGGGTGTGAGACTTCTGCTAATTCCAGATACCAGCGTTTGAATTTAAGCAAAGAGCTAATAATAGACATCCTCCTGAGCAAAAACATCAGGCATAAAAACCAAAAACTTCTGGATAATTATTTCCAGGATTCAAATTTTGCACCAAACTTTTATTTCAGCAACTGGGGCGAAAGTTTGTCCAAACTCATTAAAACCCAGTTCATCAGTTCACACTTTTTCAGCATAATACTGAGTTACTGTAAGGCAATATTGCAGTGGTGGCTGAAGGTTATGTGAATGAGAGCCACGTTCTTTCCCTTCAAGCAGCAAAGAGATTTGTGGGGAGAGGTGTTGGAGAAAACCCTGGATCCTCGCATATCATTTACCTGTGGTGTATATAAGGTAACCATTGTCAGCTGCAACTAGGTTAATTATGAACAAAATACCTATTTTTTTTTTCCTTTGCAAGATAGTTTATACCATAGCATTTCTGGTATTGAATAGAATTGTTTTATACAGCACTCTTCATACCTCTGTGTAAGCTGGAAAATAATAATAGTGCTGTATAGTGATCTCAGGGAGAGGGATGACAATATTCACAAGTTATTAAATAATAGGATTTTACTGTACCATTATTATAAATATTATTAGAAATATTCATGACCTATTGTTTAATTAAATATTAAGCACTGTTTCTACTGTTTTCTCCTATTTAGTGACCTGAAAACATCCTTGCCTCTTCTGCATTTGAATGTAGACTATTACTGACTAGTTAGGCTAGTTCTGAGTAGTTAGACTATTTCTATTTCTTATAAAAGACTTTAATATTTCTACCTCTAAATGCATTACACTTATGCTGAGAAATTGGAAAGAGTGGTTGTTTTACTGTGTCAAAATGAAAAATAGAATCGGTTTGGATCAGCTGTACATATAATCTCTTGGGAATTATTTTTCTTTAATTTAAGTTCCATTTAACCTTTATTCAAATTTCAAATGCCTTCTTTAAATGAAAAATATTATTTCAAATGAAAAAGCCCATGTTTAATTTTGAAATGAATTTAAAAAATGCAACAGCATTTTGAAAGGAAACATTTCATGCAGAGGATGAGTGATCTGACATTAAAAACAAAAAAAACACACAAATTCTCCATTTCCACTTGCCACTGAATTCTGCTGGAAACTAGCAAATATTTTCCTTGCTCCCAAAACTAATTTTTGAACCAAATTAAATTTTTTTCATCCATCTCTAGCAATACAAGACCAAGAGTTTTGTCCCTTCTCCAAAAAAATAAACACTGTTCTAAACTTAGATTTGTAAATCCACATTTACTCAAGCAAATAGAACTTTATATTTTATATCTTTATTTATAAGCCTGAATACAGATATACTTTCTATTTAAGAGCCAAAAGGAGGGTGTGAAAATAGTATTTGAGGCATTAACAGATGAAGAAAGTGTATTCATGTTATGCCAACATGAAGCCTAATATAGCTGGCTAAATAAACCAGCCAGTCTCCCAAAAATGCCCTTACAATTCATGGAAAGACTAGAACAGGCCAGGGTAAATCATATTTCTAAGTTAGATGGTAAAAATAATGTTTTGATCATTTTTGATCAAAAGCATAAAGGGGCTTGACTTCCTGGTGTGTTCATTAGCCACTCTAAAATATCAAGGCATTTTAAGATATGGCACTATTCTATAATCCTTGGGTTTGGTTTATACAGGAAAGCCTTTAAATTAGAATATTGGTATTATAGCATGCATGTGTTAAGTGTGAAGAAAGAAATTGCACTAGCGCTCAACAACGTGAATTGTATGGATCAGGTAAGTTTGTAATCCCAGGCAGAACTGAAAAAATCATTTATTCACTAGTCACAAAATAAGCACAGATGGAGAAAACCAATTACCAGAGAAAAACCCCAGATGGAAAGTGAAATAAGTTTAGTATGTTAAAAACAAGCAGCTTACTCAGGAAAGCTAATTATACCCTTGGCATAGCAGTAGCTTTCAGCCCTGAAGAATTACCTGACAGTGAAGGCAGGAGAGGAAACAGTGTCATAGAGCAAGGGTGTAGACAATTAGTGAACGTCACAGAGAATCATGGAAATAATTATTCTTTGTGTGGTAAAGTTATCGAAGGTTCTTGGCAACCAGTGATGTGTAGGAAATCTGTTTCAGTGCATTTCCCTCAGTATACAGTCGTTGACAAAAGGTAGTGGCCCAGATTGATCTGACCTAATTTTAGGTTCTTAATGAAGGTGCTTAAATAAGGTCTGTGTTTGCCCTTCCCTTACAGTCTGTAGAAAAGGATAAATACTTCCAGAGGGTGATTCAGCTCTCCTGAGATTTGGGTCATCCTCTGGAAGTACTTTTCTTAACTCTAAAGGGAAACTAGAATAATAAGGCTCCCCTATTAACTTCCTAAAGCTCTCAGAACCTGATTTCTACCAATATGTAGGTCTTGTCCCAGCTCTGTCCACTCCAAATAATAGTTTGAAAGCCGAGGTCCTGTTTGCTGGAGAGTGGTCCCTGGATTATATTTCCAGGTTTGTTTTCTGGACAGTGGCTGGACAGCTGTGGTCTAGATGGTGGTGTGTAGTTAAACACACTGCTGAACTGTCATCAGAAGAGTGGGAGCTGATTTGTTATTAGTCTGTTGCATTTGTAGGAAGGGATATTAGATACTAGACAACTCTTTGTCAGAGAAAGCTGTAATAAGCTCAAGGCCAGGCAAATACCTGGGAACTGAAGCTAGATAAACTGAAAGCAGTGTCGATTTGTTTTTAACTTTGTGGATTCTTAGATGCATAGATGCTATAGTGTATTAAAAAAGACATGATGGACTCTGACACCTTCCAGGAAAGAGTAAAAGCAGCATAAAAAGGCTGGCTTTCTCAGATGCCTTTGCAAGAATAAGCCAGCATTGGCTGCTTGACTGTAACAAGCAACTCTTTGATTTCAAATCAATACAGTGTGCGGAGGAGGAATTAAAGGGACGGGGAAAAAAAGCCCTGAGAAAAGGCATCTAAATTTAGCTTCAAGTTTTCTAAGTTTTATAGTTTTTTTTAAATATTTAAATGAAATTTGAGAGAAACTACTGGCTATGAAACTTCTTTCCCTCTATCCAGGACAAGGCGCCTATACTGTTGACATCGAAGAGAATGTTGATGGGATGTAAGGGTGTACGTGCTTTAGCCATTTGTTGGCTTCATCTGACGTGGGCCAAATGTAGCAATGTATATGTTCTTACCTTAGAGGAGGCTGCAAATAAAAACATCACCTCACAGTGCTGTTATTGTCTCCAAATAGTACTGTGGCCTCTTCTGTTTGCAGCTATACGTTGCTGCTGATGTGAATTAATCATTGCATCTCTTTCTGCCTAAGTTCTAGCTGGGTGCATTTCAGTTCAAAGTCCCCAGCTGCTATCAGGCTGCAACTTCTCAAACCAGGAGAAAATGGGATGTCCTTAAAAGTTTAATACTGCTTTGAAAACATTGTGTGGTTAAGCATCCCATGACCCACTTAGGGAAAGATGAGCTCACTACTCATTGTTATTCACGGAGCGACAGTTTACTAGAAAAACCTCTTAGGGTTGCTTTCAAATCACAGTGGTTGTGTTGGAAAGGAGAGTGAGTTGTAAAAATGTTGCCCATTAGCATTTCTTTCAGGTATCTCCAAAAACAACAAAGATACTTTTGAAGATGAAAAATATTGGAGGATCTCCTTTCTTTCCCAGCAGTCTAAATAAACCCAGATGCCAGGGAGCAAAGGCAGTGTTAAGCCTGTATTTTAGCTTTGTCCTTGAAGTAGGAAGCCCTCAAAATGGATTGTTTCCATCCCTGCAGTAAGAGAAAATTTGCTAATTTTAAAGGGTTCCCTCTAGTAAGAGCTGAAAGAATTTTTATTGTTCCTTTTACCTCTGCTGCTATTAAAAAAAAAAACTATTCTCCTTTTTTTTTTTCCTGTGAAACGTTTCAATGCTGCCTAATCCAGGCTACACGTTTTTGTACTTATTCTGAAAATTTGAGTTTTTGAAGAACATAACGTACTGGGTTCTCTTTATTTGCCTTCTGGGTTTTGTGCCTTTGGACAGTTAAAATGTTCAGATTTTGCAAAGACATGGAATAGTTTCTTAATATGAGAACTGCAATTCCCATTTGCACCTGTGGCTCCTGTGAAATTCATGTCATCTGCAGCGTCCGGAGAACTTTTTATCTTCAGCCTGTTTGGGGCCACAGCATTGGCATGTGTTGGTTTTTTTCCTGTTAATTCTTTCTGGAAGTTGGATTAGTGTGTCATGACCTAAAAGAAATGTCCTGGAATATGTTTAAGTGTCAAGACTTTGTTTTGTTCAGGAGAAAGCACACACTGACTAAATCCTGAAGTGCTTATTGCTGCTTCCTTATATAAAGACTAACAGGCTTTGCTTTATATAGTGGAGAAGTTGGATGACAAAAATACTGTGAAAGTATCTGCCAGTTGAAAACACCACCGTGATGCCCAAGGAAGGATTTAGTTAAACCTTATTTTACAGCACGACTGACTTTGTTCATCTATTCTGTGTAGCTCATGATGACAACGTTTTGCTGAATTTTCAGAAACATTTCCTTTGGTCACCACACCCTGCTGCAGATGGTTTCTGTTGCTATGACTGGTTTAGCCAGGGGAACTAAGCCAGAGTTTAAATCTGCACTGCAGAGTAGCAAAGAAACACTCAGCTGTTTCTAAAGTAAATCACGTCTTCTGAATGCTGCAATATATGGTACATTGTCCATACATAGATACCCACAGGAAAGCAAAACAAAAAATTCATTTTAACTGGGGCAGATGTAAAGGAAAAACAGCTGCTCTTCAAGTGCTTCCTACATGTATATGACCCACAACCAAAGTTATGAAACAAAGCCACAGGAGGAAAAGGTGGTAACTTACTAAGCTTTTGCTATTATGATAAAATTGGCCACAAAGCTGTGGTTAAGGAAAACACTATCCAACTCCATTATGGGATATTTCTTTCTAAAATATTCTTGTAGAACTGGGTCTTCTAAGGCTTATGATTTTAATAATATTGCTGTGTCGGTCTGATTGTCCGCTGTGTACACTGACCTCAGAGTTGCTATCCCATGAACCCATCTAAAACCACTTTCTTAATGATGATTTTTGCTGCCCCATAACCACAAGGTTGCATTGCTGCAGTCTTATGAGCAATTTTCTGTTTTCTGAGCAGTAGGGGTTTGACTGGGGCAAGAAGATTGGAGGTATGTGATCCGGGTGGAGGTCTCTTGGATCATTCTGTACGTGGCACCTAAAACTGCAGCGCTCCAGTACTGTTTCTCACTGCATGGCTGGATGGGAAGGAGTGTTGGAGCTGAGACTCTCCAAGTGACCTCAGTTTGACAAGGAGAAAAGTACAGAATTTCATGCAGTGGATAAGCAAATTTTACAGGGCGCACAGCAGAAAGCAGACACTCTGTGTACAAATATGGGGGTCTGTGAACACAGATGAAAGGAATTAAGAAATCACTTTGGATGCTGTAATAAAAGAATCTTTTTCTCTGATTCACTTCCTTCCAAAAACTCTGAGGCTGCAGCTCTCCCCTCTTACAGCTGCCAGCTTGAGGAAGCTACTTCCCGTGGTGGTTTATCACAACCGTCATGAAGGTTGCTAACCCCTTGTATCTGTCTGCGGAACTGTTTGCGTGACCATTTCCTAACTCTTGTCTTTGAAACATGCATGCTAAACACCGCAGCTGGAAACTGGTTGGGCTTCAATTTTGTTTGCAATGATTCTTGGCTAGTTGCTATATATTGCCACACAGCAAGCGGGATCCATTCAAATATGTTTAGTCTGACAGTCATACTAACTACTAACACACTAGCTAATATTTGGATGGGTTTACAGTCATAAAAACATTTTAATATGCATTTGGAATGACGTATATCCCCTTTAGACATCTAGCAGCAGCTCGTGTACCACTCAAGTCCTCCTAAGAGTACTTTCAGGTACTGCTTACCTGAAGTGGTGTACACAGCTGAACTGTACCCTTGCAAAGGACTTTTGATACAATTTATGCTAGATGTTGTAATGTTTATAATCAGCAAATACAAAGACGGAAAAACATGAGGCAATCATAAAGCAACAAGAGAATGTACACAGCGTCACAGTTTGTTTCCTCTGAGTCTTTGGCCAGGCTTCTGAGACAGTGAGTTGGAAATAAATTGTAAATTTGTCTCATAATTTTTCTCATTTTTCTTTAGAACCTCCCAGCATCCCTGTACTCCCAATCCTGTGTTTTGTCACGAAATGGTGCGGAGCAAGCTGTGTGCCACGCAGCGAAGTGAGCTCTGCTGCTGCATTAAGTCAAGCTGCGGGTGCCGTATGTGTGCACACAGACCCGCGGAGGCCCTTCTCGAGGCTGCTTGGCTGCAGCAGGGGTCTGGGATGCAGCGAACAGCAGGACCTGGCAGCATTTGGGTTCCATCCCGTAGTCCCTGACCGCATCCAGACAAAAAGCAAACAAACCAACACAACAAACGTGCAGCTGAGACAGACTGTATGTTAGAGCTGGGCAAACAGTAGTTATTTCTGTGGTGCGCATGTATGGTTTGCCTCAAATGACACAAGGAGGAAACACTGCGTGCTTCTGTCAGAGACCAGCAGCCTGTACACTGTGGGCTAACCTTGCTTTACTAGTTTTTGATTATCTGTTAATATGTTCTTTTATCTGTCTAGGTTGTCAGCTGCTTATTTTTTGCAGATGATTTAGAAGTACTAGATCTGGGGTAACTGCATGGTTTCAGTGGAAACTATTGAATTACAGGAGCTGAGAATCCAGCCTCTGTTTCCCGTTTTTACTGTGCCACCTGAGTTAATGAAAGGCTCACTTGTGAGCTTTTAAATATGACCGTTTCCTTTCTGTATAAAATTACACAGATTCAAAAACTTAACTCCTAGATTTTGAGAAAAGGATGGGCAAGCATCCCTGCTTTTCCAATGAAGAGGAGACAGCAAATGCTGTATTCTCTGCTGGTCTTTTTACCAAGATGCTGCAGCATACGCTCACAAATTTGCAGACCCACTAACTGAGATTCAGTGAGATGTTTTCCTTTTTGTGATAATTAAATCCTGGGTATTGGCTATGCACAGCCAGATTGGAATCATGCCGATGTAGTCTTCAAGAGGCATGTACAGAGACACGTGCGCAAGTACACTCATTCGCAATGCAGCCGGATGCGGGGCGAAAGTCATGCACGCTCCGTCAGGGGAGGAGAGCAAGAGCAGGCAGTGCAGTGAGGCAGCAGGCCTAGTGGAAAGTCTCCTGGTGTATTTATGGAGCACCTATTGTATATATGGAGAGCTGTGACATCCTGGAGGCCATTACTTGAGACCTTACCCACACTTGGTTAATGCACAGGTATGACCTCTGAGGAAGAGGCCTTAGTCCTGCCAAAACTAGTGGGAAGACTTTAGAGATATGGAAGTTAGTGCATCTCTGCAGAAATTGTAGCAAAATACGATGTGAAATACTGTAGCAAAAAGGTTATTTAAATTCACAGTTTATTTGCTCTAGTAACTGAAAATAGCACAGGCACAAACCTAGCTTTTCATTGCCTTTTGGAGTCATATGTGAGTTTTCATTTTGGTTGTTCACTTGATTTCTTACCAGCAGTTACAGGATTAGGTTTTCAGGAGAGTTCAGAGGCGCCTGACTTTGTTGTTTAGCTTTCCTACAGAACTGGCAATGGGATTTGGGTAGATCACAATACTTCTGAAAAAAACTTTTCTTGCAATTTTTTGATCCTAGTTTTTGATTTGAAAAAATTAGAAAGCTTTTTAGTTTTCCGTGGTTGACTGCAGACTTGAATTTCCTTTCTTGCCATATAAGAACCTTTTCATCTCAGTTATCCTAACTGTCCACGTGCTAACCTTGAGACCAAACCAAATGTGAAGTAGTATGACCTAGCATAGACCTGTTTAATTTTGAGGCTTGCATAAGGAGGCATTACGTAGTATTTGCCTCTGGTTAAGATCAGGCGCGCGTACAGTTGATACAGCTCAAGTGACACGTGGGAACTTGTTAACAATCATGTTAATTTCTGTTCATGTTATGTGACAGCCTATAGAGTAATCCTCTTATCCACAAAGATACTTGCACCACAGGAAGGGTTTCAAGTCAGGAAATGTGTTGCCTCTAAAGCATTCACTTGAATACTTGGGCTTTTCATCATGAGATTAATGCTGTGCTCAGAAAAAATTTAGGCTAACTTCCATTTCATTTGGTCTGATCCTGTGTGCTAAGCTTTGCCTGAGTTTTTTATATGCTGAACAGGATCACAGAAGGACAAATATGTATCTCCTAATCATTCAGTAGGAAATGCTTTAGTCTAAAAATCCATCAGGTTGTGTAGGGTGCTCAGGGCTGTCCTTGGGTGGTAAGTATGACCAAGTACTTGGCCATTTCAGTCAGGATTTAAATCATGAATGCATAACACAAAGTATGCGTGAATGTGTTTGTAAGTAGACAGTGATGTAAGATTTGTTATTAGGTTTTCTTTCTGTATTTCTGCTAATTTCTGTCATTAATTTTATTTGGAAGCTCACATATGAGGAAGGAAATGAATTAACTTAATTTTCTTCTCCACATCAGTATTATATTTTATCCTTTCACATCTTTGTTCTGTATTGCTTTATGTGAGCCAGTTAAAGGAGCTTTATCCTTTCTGTTGGAAAGCAAGTTGCTGACTTTGGGATCAAAAATTCCTGTTAAGATTTCCTGGGTTTGTGCTACTCTTAACAGAAATCTTCTGCTTAAAATATTTTAACTTTTTTGGCTAGCAGGGTTTCAACCCGATTATTGCTGGGCTCCTTAACTCAGAGTTGAGATAAAATATACTTAAAAATTCCCCAAAAGCCTTAAGATGAAAGATCTCTTTTCCTGCAGTCCTGGTATCCTACAAACTGCTTAAGATAATTCTGTAAAATGGTGGTGTCTTTTTGTCTCATTATTAATGGCTGTAAACTTCAGTACATTTAATCCTGGTGCTTTTTAAGGATAAGCTAGCAGGGAGCCAGTGATTTTAGCCATAAGTTCCTAGGACAGAGAAAGCCCAGAAAGCAATATTTGGGAATTGCCTGACATGGATTGGTTTTAGGTTTTCTGTGAAACTTGGAACTCCAAACTTTGAGATATAGAGAACATCAGGAATTCCAATTAAGTCACAAGCCAACATCTGCACGTACTGCGTATTGATATAGATGTTATTTCCAGCAGAACGACACTGACTGTCACCAGGCTAAAACCAGGCCGTATGTTTCAGTTAGGGTCCCAAAATCCAAGTCAGGCAAGGAGATTTATGCTTTGGAAAACTAGTGGGTTGAGTTTCAGGTTGCTGTGTTCAGAGAACCGTTACTTGCAACAGGCAATGCCCATACTCTGCAGCAGCGGTTGCTGTATTTCACCACTACACTGTCTGTGTGTGCGTACCTCGGGCCCATTGCCTGATGGCCAATTCATTCTATCGAGTCAAATACTAGACAGACTAAACTTGAATGCGATGTTCCTGAATCAAGTACTGTTCAGGACAGTTCTGATTACCGTCAATAAAACATCCTTTGCTTTATCTGTAGAAAGACGTAAAATCTATTACATCTAAAAGTATGTTTGGTATCTTTCTTACAAAGTTCAAAAGAAGTAGTTCATTAAATAAATCTCTCCTGAGTAGATACATAACATTTTTCAAATCTGTCTTAGGTAGTAATTCTTCCTCCTTTAGTTTCCCTCACCTCAGTATATTGCTTATGGCCAAGTTAGTACTAGCAAAATTCTTGATAAGGCTTGAGTTCCAAGCTGTTGTAATGCCGCTAAGGACACGAGTTAAACTCTTCTGAATGGAAGGATTTATAGGTGACTTCCACAGCAGACAGTTTCACCATTTAAATGTCAGTTATAACTAAATTGTTGCATGCAGTCTCCTTTGCATAGATTATATGGTGAAACTGAAGACACTTCCAAGGGCTGCTGATGTAATGTTTTCGCTGGCTGCTTCTGAACTACTCCTTCCCTTGCACAGACGCATAGAAAGTCTTTTCTAATAGAGCATAACTCTACCCATCTGAAAACTTTTGTTGCGTCTCTTTCCTGATACAACCATAATATATGCTCAGTGGTAGCTTAAGAATTAAAAGGAAGAGTTTTATAAACAGGACAGAGCAATTGTATCACTATGAGTAAGCACACAAACTGTTAAATTAAAGGAAATCATTGGCAATAATTGTAAACAAAGTTTTTTCTTACCTTCTTCTGCAAGTGCTATGAAAGGCACACTCCCTAGAATGAAGATGAAGAATTGAACTTTAATAAACATCTTTCTTCTGCTTAGAGAAGACCTTTCCAATCCTGAGACCAGCTGGATTTAGATTCTGATAAATTTTTGAGGCAGAAAGAACTGAGTGTGCAAAAAGAAATCACTGCAGAAACTACTTTGGTATTCCAAGTATTCCTTTAGCTGCTGTTGCTAAAGGGGGAAGGTTTTCCCAGATGATAACTATACAGCTAAAGCAAAGTATCTGAGTGGAGTCAGCATTTTTTTGTTTAGCCAAGGGGTGGGAGCATGCCTAAGGTGGTCTCAAAAAGAAGAGCCAGGCCCGCCCTCTGCACTCTGTTTGGGCAGTACTAAAATTATGATCTCAGCCCAGGTTTAAAGTTACAGGAGCTGTTGTGGCTTTCGGAAGACTTTTATTTAGCAAAGGGGGGAAAGGGGACTTAGGCAGAGCGAGGTGGTCAGGGAGTTCCCTCCCTTCTGCAAACTGTCCTTAAAAATATTTAAGGAACAACGCTAAGGACATTTTTCCTGTTATATCCATCAGTGAAGTGATGTTTTTTTTATTTCAAAGTGATCCCCTATGTTTATATGAGTAAGTTTGGTAATGAATGTGCTTTTAGGGATACTGAAATAGTTTTAGGACAGGGTATTTACTTCTGTAGTAAATACTGACTGAATTTTTCTGCATGTCTAAGTCTCTTTCAGCTTGTGTCCTCAAGTGACATGCTAGCTGTGCTCTAGCATTTATCTTTGCCCACAGGCTTCCAAGCCTCAGAGTGCTAATTTCACCGGCTAGAGATAGACGACTTTTTCTTTTCATGTATAGCTATACGTAGTACAGCTGTACAATTGTCTGTACAGCACTAGTTACTCTTTTCTGGTATACATTTCTGTGCATCAGCATCAAGAGGCATGTACACAAGACCAGATTATCACTACAAACATCTTAACAGATACTGCACATTAATTATGCTCTCAAGTAGGTAATGACTTAACACAGGCACTGCGGGTAAGCAGGATTCTGGGAGCAATGATGTATATTAATCCTTCTCTGAATCTTGGGCAAGTAATAATCTGCTAAACCACACTTATTATTTAGGGATGCTGTGAGTTTTAATCAGCGTTCACGTGAGCTAACTATACCAGCGTTCCTCCTAGCTGAGAGGAGGAAATCCACGGTCTGTGTTGCTCTTCTACTCCCTCAGTTTCTGTACCTTGGTGTCCTGCCGTGCTAGGACACCAGGCTATGAAGCACAGCAGCTGAAATACAGATGTGTTTCCCTTCTACTGCCAGTGGTGGAGGAGGTAACCTCTGCAGAAGGGTGAGGCAGACTTGAGGGAGCAGTTTTAACTTGGAGGAGAAAAAAAAAGAAAAGAAAAAAAAAACCACGTAGCTAGGTTGTTTTGCTCAGTGAATGTGAGTCAGAGCTCTCATTAAGACCCCACAACACTTTGTGATCTAACGGAGCAAAGCAAGTCTAAACATAAGCAGCGATACAGTCATGCACAGGGGACTGCAGATGGGAAGTGCACCACTTTCCATAGGGCTTTCATTTGGGGTTTATGGGCAGTTCTTTGTACAAGCTGCTGTTCTCTAACCCCATTTCAGGCAGTGCAGAAAAGACTCAGTTAAGATGAGCTGGGAGAAGGAAAGGGTAGAGAGGTCTACACGCAGCTGTGTTAGGTAACAGCAAGTTGGTCTATATATAATATCAGCGCTTTTCTGTGATGCCTCAAAGTCTGTGGTTTGATGTTGAAGTGACTTTATTTCCTGCTTTTGTCATTTCAAAACTGAAATTGTTTTTCATTCACACTGTAAAGCTCTTCATTAGAAACAGATGAATTTGGACCTTTTAACACAAAGGCATGATTTGTTATCTTTTTTCGATTGAGTAACACCAGCAGTTGTCTCTACGTGACATACAATGGTGTGACTCAGAGTTAAATATGCAATGCCCACTCTTTACTACTTTTAAACCTGTGGATGACCACCGTGTATTTAAATAAAAAAATTATAAGGTTGACGTAGGTTTTCTTAGGTCAGGAGTGTTCTTTTAACTAGAACAGTTAAATAAGGAAAGCAACACAGCAGTGGAGCCAAAAGAACTTTATTAAAAAAGAAAAATAAAAAATAGGTACTATGAGTTTTTCTTAATACTTCCAAAGCCTTTTACAGCTTTTGTACTGAGTTTATACAGATAAAGCAAACATCTGTCATTAGGGATTTACATGTCTTCACTTTTTTTAAATGCCTTATGTTTGAGTGCTGAAAATACACCAAGAAACACTGTGACCCGAAGTGTGGCTGCAGTCACACCGGCACAGAACTTCGTCCCCATCCTATTCAAAGCTGTGCCAAGTCCCAGCAGCCAGGACATCCACTGTCCGCGCATCTTCACCATGCCTGGGTTCACAAGGAGATGGATGGGTGCAGTCAGTTTTTCTGTAAATGAGTAATTGTCTCCTTGAATAAACTTGTGTCTTGTAGAAGAAATGAAATGCACGTGGATGAATACATGAGAAACGCTCCCCCTTTAAGGCCCATGGCAAAATTCCCATTTCAACTCCGTTTTTAGGGAGGAATCCCTAAAATGTAAGGTAACGTAGTTTCTTTCCCCTTTTGTATACAAAGCATGCTCCCAAGAACAAGCAGCTTCCTGAAGGAATTGGAAAGATGAACAAAAGCTGGTGGCAGGAGAATAGCTGTGTTTCGAATAAGAGGGATGGAGGCTGGGGACAGCAAAGCAGGCTGCATGTGGGCACGGGGCCTGATGGCTGCGGGGACAGGTTAGTACCGGGGGATGTTCTGCAGCGGCCTTTCCTGACCCTGACACATTCCATATAACTGGGGTTTATCTACAAATAGTATTTATAAGTGAACGGGCAGAAAGAGAGCGGCTACACAGTACTCTGCAGCCAGCAGAGGGAGCGAGGTGTTCGCTGGTGTTGTTTTGTTAAAACTCTCACTGCAGGGCTGGATTCCACCGCTTCCCCCGTGCCCGAGAGGAAACTGAGCAGACAAATACGCTCCAGACAGGACAGGTTTGGGGCTGCAATTGCTTTACCACATTTTCAAGCAGCAATGTGTTTTTCCACCCTGGCTACATGTCCAAATGGGTATGAAAATACATGCTTCAGTGAAGGGTTCAGTGGCAGATACAAGGCACAGATCTTTGGGCAGTAGAAACCGTTGGTTTTCTTGAAGTGACAGCTGGCGTAGTGACCCCAGCTCACCTTCTGACTGGCAACCAAATTCAGCAGATAGAGCGAAAGGGCAAAGCATACCTCAAATGAAAATGAAACTAAGCACTGAAATCATGGGGAGCTGGGGGAGTCAGGAATGCTTTGACTATTTTGCAAAATCTGGATTCTTTCACATTATTCCACTGACATGGTCGAACATTATACTGTAATCTCCTAAAATGAAATACTATACCAAAGAATTGGCCTCAGGTGCAATTCCTAATGCTTTGTCTAGAAGAAATACTAGAGCAATAGTGTTGCTTTAAAAATATTTCTGCCTAATGTTTAGAATATTCCTTCACTTTATTTTTCAGGAAAAGAATCTATTGTATATAAAGCAAGGGAAGTAAGAACAACAAAGGACGCCAAAAAGCTAATGAATGCTCATCAGAGCTAAAACAATGACTGGGTTTGGGGCTTGATTGTTCTCTGAACTATCCTATAAATCATTTATGTCTGGATAAAATGAAATGATGACTTGAGAAAGTGTAGAGGGGTGGAGTCCCAGCCTGTGTAGAGGGTGGACCTAGAGGGATGCAATTTAACTGGGATTCATGAACTTATCTTTGCATTGCTCAAGCCATTGCATGAGATCACTTTTTGTGATATTAGCTTGTCAGTAGTAACTCACAGGAGAGAAGGGAAGGCAGTTCAAATGCAGGATTTACCTATCTAAGGGGTAAGTTAATTCATGCTTTCAATTAGGAAATGAATGTTTTATGCTTTGTTCTGTATTTGCAAGACCTGTCTTGCATAAACTAATTCCAGGACACAAAGGAGAACAAGGTAGTTGCTCTCTCGGAGGCCTGCCCACCACTTTAATAGCCCCAAGTGTCTTCAGGTCAAGGCACTATTGTATCCTTAAAATTTAAATATTTGAAAGTCCATGCCTTTTAAAATGGGAATGCTGCAAACTTTTGAGGTGAATATCATCCAACTGTAAGGTCCCTCCTGTCTGTTTTAGTTATTTTAGGATGAAACAGTGGGGAAGCTGAGGCACTGAGCACTGTAGTGACTTCTCAGAGATTACACAGTAGATCGGGAGTGTAAATAAGAATGGCAGATTTTTCCTTCAGTGCCAACACTGTCTCTATTCTATAAATTACTTCATTCAATATAAGTAGTGAATTAAGAGTTTTTTCTTTACTAGAGTGTTAATCTCTTCTTGGTTTCACTGAATTAGGGGATCATGATTCATGCGTTTGTAGGCGTAGGCAGCTGTACACCAAGTACAACACAAAGAATATTAACAATTTTAATTGCCTGCAAGCAGTAATGGTAATGTAACATTTTTCATAGAAAAAGAAATTGTTTTTCAGAATAAGGACCCTTTGGAAATTATTTGGAATATGATTACTTCTAAATCAAGGGATTTAGATCCATATATCTTATGCCCTCTATAGCCTGTAACTCTTGTAGCAGTTTTATAAGTTCACCTGTTTAAAAAAGAGAAACTGAGGCACTGAGGTATTACATACGTGTGAGTAAAGGTCAAATGTATTTTTTAATGGATTTTTTTTGCTTCAGAGCATGTATCCAGGGAGTTTGACCTGTATTTTATTAACATGTGGAATATTTTTGCATAAAACCATGCACATAAATCTTCCTGAAAGCTTATCAGGAGTTCTGGAGCTGTGTTCTTAGGCTCAGCAGTTGTAACCCTGAGTCGTCTGTCACTTAAGAAGGTAAGAAGGAAGATGTGCCACAAGTCAGCAGGCAGTGCCAAACATCACATTTTAAGAGTAGTATGGGACTATTCTGTAAAAGAAAGATAAGTTGTCTGCTCTGCTGAGTGATGCCAAATAGCCATGCTATCAGTGACAGCATGCCAGTATGCTATATTACCTGACAAGTGACAAGTCTAAAAACAAACTAAAAATCAATATGGCTTTCTCTAACAGTTGCATTAACTTATCCTTTGCAAATTTAATGATTTCTTTGAGCATTAGAAGTACATCTGGAATGATTCATCTCTTCTTACCCCAGAAGCAGTCGTTACAACACTTTACAGTGGTACAACCTGTGACTATATTCCTTTTGCCATCCCACGGAATAGTGTGCAGTATTTGAAGAAGAGAAAATCTTCTCAATGTGTGACTTCGTGTATTTTTGGGGTGAAAAGAAAGGTCCCTTTTTTGGGGACCCAACAACAGCAATATAACAAAGTCATTTTAAACTTAGTGGCCCTCCCACCAGCATCAAAATCTGTCATTGTTCGTAACTCCAAACATTTTTACCTTGTGGTTTCTTGGTGAATAACCTTTAAGGAGGACAGCACAGCTGTTATATCAATGCCTTGACAGCTGTTCCAAGCCTCTGTGTCCATGGTACTCACATAAATGCCTCGACATTGACATAGTACCATCTCTGGTAGCTTTGAGTAATGGGACTGCTTATGTACCTACTAAGAAGTTAGCTTCAAACCATCTTCCTCTTCTCAACACCAGTAAAACCTTCTTGATAACGGAAAAACAGGAAGCTAGATTTTTATTTGCAGGATAAGCAAATAAAGTACTTGCAAAGTAAAATCTGTCGGAAGAAGTCACGCATGTAGTTTTAGCAAATCTCTGCTTAGCTTCGGTAGAAGCAGCTAAATAATTTGTGTAAGTGTCTATATCAAAAAATAAATTGAAGCCTTTCATTATATGCTTAGATAAGATCATTCTGACCATATGTTTTAGGAGATGACTTTATGGAAAACTCAACATTATATAGAAAATGTAAGAATTAACAGATGAAATCCCTGGTTAAAAAATGAGAACCTTTAAAAACCAACCAACCAAACAAACAAACAAAAATTAGCAGTTGAAATTACTTTTTTGGTTTTATTTTTTGTTGTTGTTGAAAGTGTTTTCTTGGACAATTTTGGCTTCTCTATTTTTAGTCTGCAGCCATTCCATTTTCCCTAAAAATATCGTTTTGCTTATAGCACAGCCTGAGAAAATGGAGAGTATAGAAGATTCCACGTGTTACCACGTGAACACTATTCTTACCATGTTCATCTTCTGTGCCATTAACTTCCTGAAAAATTTACAAGAGCCTGAAGCAAACATACTTTTTCTTCTGGATTCCATTCAACTTTGAGATTTAAGAGACTTCACTTATTCCATTTTTGTGAGATTGGTTTATTTTTTATGTAATAAGGAAGAAATTGATGTAGGACAATCCCAAAGATTGTGATGGCTGCGAACTAGAGTCTGGGTAGTGCCAGCTCTAACTAATGCCCGTTAACTTCACTAACATTCCCCAGGGAGTCTGACCTTCTTTTGGTGATGTTTCTCAGCTTTTATATCTGAAAGGTGAGATCCTCGAAAATTCTAAAAGCCTGTATAAGCAGATGTATAAAGGAGTTCATCCAAACATTAATTATATTTGCAAAACAGGTATGCCTCCTGACAGAGTTGCCCTTGCACAATAGCACTGTACAGTAGCGTGGGACAGCTGGATGCTGGAGCTGTGCAGCCAAATACTAAAACAGCTCCATCTCCCAGTGCAGAGTCCTACCGAAGTTCTGGTATTTAAAACTGGTGTACCACGGCAGTGTCAACATTGAGGCTGAAAGAAGTTGTGTTAGACGTTAGAGCAGCTGTGCTAGTTAGTGCACCACTTCAAAGTGTAACGTTAATAAAATTCTAGAGGTTATGGCTGATATCACTGAGTACCAGAGGAGTACCTCCAATTTGTTGTCGCTGAGATAGGTAATTTCTGAAGCAATTATGAAAACTAGTCATTGTATTAATTAGCATTGGTTATCAACATGTTTTTAAAAAGCAAATCCAGAGGCAGTGTTACAAGGCCCCAGATATTTCCTTTTGGGGATTGCTGCACTCGTTGATATAATTTCACCTGACATTTCACCCATCTTATTAACAAGGCAGTGAAATGTCAGAAGCCATTAAGTCAAAATATGCTGCATTCCCTAAGGACACTATACTTCTCTGTAGCCAGAGAAACTTGTAAGAGGATAGAAAGATCACTTTAGAGTGAAGACGTGAATGACCAGGATCACTTACCATGAACAGGACTGCAGATATTTTACAGTTAGACCAGGAGATTGGTAACTATAATGAATTTTTGTCGTCCTGCAAATGTTCTTTGCATACAGTAAAGTGTACAGGCCTTTTCAACATTTACTTTATATTTAAAAGGCGAAAACAAGTCCTTTGCATCAGAGGGGATTTCATCCCATTGGTTCAAGGATCTTTGTCATCATTTTGTTTCATCCTGCTCTTTGTGTGGGTATGAAACAACTAGATAAGTCTCGAGTTTGCAGAGGGGATGTGATTTGTTTAACACAGGATTGAAAAGGCTGATCTGTCCACGAAGAGACCTCCACAGATAAAGTGCAAGAGCCAAACTTGCGCTTGTTTCCACTGGACTGCCCACTCTGAATTTCCATATTTGATTTAAAAAAAAAAAGGAACTGCATGTACATTCAAATCTGGACATGTACACACAAACATATTTGCACACCCTTAATCTGTCACTTATTTTCATTTGAACAAGATTCTAGTCTTCCTTTTTTTGCCTCAAGTCCTGAACTATTGTTCGTTGTCCCTTTGTCCTTCTTAATGCTGTATGGTTCCAGGGCAGAGATGAGTGCATTTTTGTGGAGTAATTATTTTTGCAGGTAGCCAGTTGTTCAGAGAGAACCTGTAAGACGGGGAGTTGCACAATTGCAGGGATGGTGCACGTAACTTAATGAGTGTGCGATGTACTTCAAAGGGCAATTTTCAAGTCCTATTTCAAATGTATAATCTGACCTTTTAAGCACTTAGTTATATTTTTTGTAAAGTATTTTATGGTGAAGAGCAGCAGAGGGCTTTAATAATTATTTCCATTGTGTCTATCTCTCATCTGATACTTGCAATTCCCACTGACACAAACCCTTCCTGCGTATTTAAATCCAAGAAGTGCATGCAGCAATAGTCAGTATGGTAGATGGGTGAAGGGGAACGATTACCAATGACTCTCTTGTGTTTTTTTCTCTGCAGTAGAAAAAAATCTAGCCTGTTTTTCCCATTGTGTTTAGCTTGTATCACATCAAATAAGCTAATACATCCAAGGAAGGCAGCTTGTAATGTCTTTGTGAAATCCCCTTATCAAAGCAGACTGAGGAGTCATTAAACCACCTTGACCTCCAATTAAGTTAGCTGTGCCCTAGTTTGTAAGTAGAACTTTTTTCTTGCTGGGTGTGTATTTGGTATGAATTTGCATAAAATCTTCACAAGTACACAGTCTTCTTTGGTCTGGAAAGGGCGTTCAGCCCATTAATGTTACAAAGTTAACGGCAAAATGAATGCAAGTCCTTTTTATTTGTTTTTTAGTCCCTGATGGGTAAAATGAACTGAAGGGGTTTTATACTCAAAAACTATATATAATGTGTGTATAAGCATTAGCTGTCAATTGTTTTAGTTGCTGTAAATCTAGTTGCTGTTCATTTGAACAAAGAACTCTTCAAAGGTTTTTCTAGATGGCACAGATTATAAATAAAAACAATATACATCCTGCTGAAGGAATACAAATTCCCAGATATTCTAGAATCATTTCTTGTTTCCCTTCCTCTAAGACGCTGGTTTCTGCCTCCAGTTCCCCAGAACACACACCACTTGTCATACTCTGCCCTCTGCTCAGCCAGATTGCACAGGGGTGCATTCAGCCTCTGAATGCTTTGATGAAGTGGTAGCAGTTGTTCTCTATATTGTGAGCACACAATTTGGATGAAAGCAGATCCCAGAGTCATTATTTTGCTGTCTTTTGAAGCAAATATGCTGTGTTTATTACGGCAATTACAGGTTAAAAATCACATTCTATTCAGCTTTTCACAAGAGCTGATTTAAACTGTGATATGGCAGGGCTTTGAGAACTTTCCCAAACTTCATTTCTGTTGAGCTTCTCTGCTTGAAACTTAGCTGCAAGTTGAAACAAGTTTCAGATATGAAAGATGTTCAACTGCAACCGCTACTTTAAGGTCACCGAGTTTCGTAATTTTTCCTCTGCAGATTCTATGTTGTTATTATTATTATTATTACTATTAATATATATATGTATTTAGAAACTCTGAGCTTCCAAAGAGTCTCAGGGCTGCCCAAGGGTTTTCACGTCTTGATGGACCCACTCATGAATCTGACCACATAAACAGTGTTTGAGAAGAAACCTGAGTCCAGCTTTACTTGCGACTTTATCACATATAAGAATAGCCATTCTGGGTCATACCAAAGATCCATCTAGTCCCAGATCTATCTCACACCTAGCTGGCAGAGCAGTGCATATATGTGAGCATATCTGTGTGACAGCTTAGGAGAATTTTCACTTTTAGTTGCCTTTAACTTGCTTTCCAGCTGTGGTAGTGCTGGGCCAGTATGAAACCATGTAGAGGGCAGGCAGCTGGCTACAGTGCAGTGGCTAGATACCAACTCCTGCCTGGGGCAGAAAGGAAACATAATTTACACTGGTCCTTCTCCTGTGAGTGCTTATAGTGCCTGTAAATGATTGACAATCAGATAGTGACCACACGTCCGAGAAAGCCATGTCATCCCTAGAGCAGATGACGGAAGCGTTCTGATGGGTTTAGGCTGGTCTCGTTTGGCTGTTGAACTGCAGTGTCTCAAGTTTTCAAATTCAATCATTGCTGCTGTCATGCTGATTAATTTTGATGTGATTTCCCTCCCAGTTGCAAGGCAGCAGCAACAGCAGCAGTGAAGGACTGGGCAGGTATAATGCAAGCTTCAGTTCACAGTTTCTATCATTCTTTTGTAAGATAAAGGAATATACCCTCTTTCTCTGTGGCTTTTTCAGTTCATTTTAGATGTAAGATCAGAGGGAAAACTGTCCGAGGGTGCCCCTTGGCTGCATTCATAAAAACATGTCTGGTCATAGCAGGGGAAGATATTTCTCAGAAGAATAATGTACTGAAGCGAAAATGGTAAATATCTAAATAAAGTGGGATTCCTTTTCAGAGATACTGTTCAGCACTTGATTTCAGTGTTTGATTGATTAACTTGTTGTTAGTCATTCAAGTTTGAACACTGGTTCACATGACACGTTGCTAACATACGGTAATTAGGAAAACCCTTTGCAATCGTTATGTGCACCTGGTGCAGCAGCCTGGGACATGACATGGACCTTAACTCAGTGAAGCATGAGCCCGGAATAACAACTTCGTTCACAGAAAAATATGCTTAATGAGCTGTTCACAAATATGAGTGAGGATGGACAATTTTCTGTTTAGTCTCTTGTAAGTAATGATTTCTTAGCTGAGATACCTGAATCCTTCATGTGTGTCTGTACTATGATTGCTCTTTCCTTTTTCTTCCATTGCTCAAGTTGTTCTGGGAAGTTTTGAGCACTTTTAAGAGGAGGGCTAGAAGTTTTTAAGGGAAAGATGCCATTCTTTCCCCAAAGCTATTTCTTACTGTATTAGGCAGGGAGATTAATGTGTTTTTTTAGTTTCCTACTGCTTGCAGTGCTATAGTACTGGCAGCACTCTAAAGATCCAGGAGCAGTGTGGCTTGTCACTCCCTGTTTTATCCGAGTTTCTCTTAGTGACATCCTGAATAGAAAGTTAAAGGAATAGAAAGCCAGATCTTTGTTATTTTAATCCAAAGCCTGCCTACTGTTGTGCTTATTCAACTCATACAACTGAGAAGGGATGGGGGAAGATATTTTTTTGTTTCCTCATCCTCCACAAAAGGATTTGTCACAAAACCTCCTTGCTCGTTTTCAAGGGTTGAATGAGATGGACTTGCTTTTTTACATGCATGTATACTTTATCGTAAAGAATTATATTATAACTTTGGTAGCTTCTGTCAGTTCCAGGACTTCAGTGTGCTAGATATTGTAAAATAATTAAAAAAATAAAAATAAAAAGGATAAAGCAGGGATTCTCACTAGTTCTCTGTCTAGGGAATTGTTACCCTGTTTGTTTCACAAGCATGTGTTTTTGTACTGATCGTGTCCCTCTTGCCTTGGAGGAGCCTTGAAGGCAAGGGTCATCACTAAAGAGCCGATAGTTGAGCTTTGATCCATGTGGAATCCCATCTGTGTGGAGAGAAGTGTGTGTTTATATATATATATTTGGCATCACTTCCTAATTGGGAAGTTTGTGCTTTTTCAAATCTCTATGAAGTAGAGCTTAGTACTGGACGTGTTTTCGGAACACAGATAACAGAGCTATGAGGGCTTTGCTTGGGAGTGTTAAAGAAGTGCATGTTATAAACAAAACTTTGTTTTTGAGACTTCTCACTGATGGAGCAACTCTGTGTTACACATTACTGTCAATTGAAGCCAAGCAGAAGCTCCTGATGTGCATTATCTATTGTGAAAACATTTCCTCCCCCAAAAATCCAGATTTGCTAAGCAATTGCCAGCCTGTAATCTAGTGTCCCAGTTACTGCTGCCAAAAAATGCGACAGACTGTGCAGGTAGAATGAGATTCAGATGCCAGGAGCTGCAACATGCAGTAGGTTTGCAGCCTGGCTCCCCTGTCTTAGTGCCAGCAAGGAACTAGGGGCTTGCTTTGTTCCCTGTGTTTGCTTTCCTTCTCAGGTCCAGGCATCACCTGGGCTCGCTCTGGGACACTGCTGCTGTCTTAGCATACGCCTCTAAAATTAGCACCAGAGGGACCACCACCTGAATTATACCTTTCATTTTCCTGCTTGGAATGATTGGGGTGTCCTTAGGAGGCCACTGGAAGAGGAAGAAATGAAGCTCAGAAACTACAGCAGTATGGTAAAACTCGCTAACAGCTTATTGTAGGAGAGCCCAGTGGCTGTGGAATGACCACTGTCCCGCAGGGCACAAGAGGGTGCTGTGCACCTAGCAGACAGCAGGCCAGGCCCTTCGTACAGTAATGCAGGTTACTGTATCTGACTGATGCAAGTAGAGGATTAAAGAAGTAAAGCTTTACTATCTTATTAGATAGAAAGCTTTTCAGAATCTCCTTCGTGCTATCCAAAATTGTCTGAAATGTCTGGCAAGCGAATGAAGCTTCAAAAAGTTTAAAGAGAATTTCTGTTCTGTGAGGGAAACGGATGAGGTACAGAAATAAGCAGGAGCTGAGGAAAGAATAGAGCTAAAACAGGCAAACTGAAACAGGAAATGTTATACAGAGAAAGATAGGTCAGGGAGAAACTCCCAGAAACCAAAGGCGGCAAGAGAAAGGTGTCAGACCCTGGCAGGTGGCCTGCGATGGCAGGCACTGCAGCTGGTCTTGGCTGGCTGCAGATCAGTGCTGCTGCTTGCTGGCACTGAAACTCTTGTTTGCCTGGATGCTCTGCGTCTCTTTGACAAACCTGTGGGATACCTAGCCCGAGATAATCATTAGCCTCCCACCAACCCCGCCACAAACATCTCGGACAGGAAAGCTCCACAAATTCTGTGGAGAAATTGCAAACTGCATACAAGTGTGCAGCGTAGCTGTGAAGATAGTGTTGCGTACAGTGCTTCCCCTGTGTCAGAAAGAATGTACACGAGCAACTGAGCAACGGGAAGGTCCATTTCTTACAGAAGGGAGCAGGAGTTTGAGCAAGGGCTGGAATTCAGGGAAGCTGAGTCCTGTTCCTACCTCTGCCACTAACATGTTCTTGGATCTTTCACAAACTGTGCCTTACTGCCTGTAGTCTCCCATCTGTGAAATAGGCGTAATAACGCTGAGGCATCTTTGAAAAGAAAATGTCAGGGTCTGATTCTGTACATTTGATAGGAAAAACAAAGAGTCTGTGCAGGGGGACCCTTAAGTCCTGTGTACTGATAACTTCACTGGAGAGCCATTTCAGTATGTAAAGGTAAGCACATCATTACTGCAAGATATCAAGTCAGTTATGCTTTCCTTACTTACAGGTGATAGGAACAGCTTTATCTCTGACCGAAAGCCTTACCTGAGTTACAGAGGGGCAGAAAAACAGTAAACTACAGCAGGGGCAGGTGTTTGCAAGATACGGTCTTCAAAGTCTAAAAGGCATCAGTTCTGCAGGAGAAACACCAGTCGCAGTTACTTGTTGATGCTGATTCATTGGATGAATCCTGACCACAAGAGTTATTTTGCATGCCTTTTTCATTCAGGGGTAGCCTATCAACTTTCCACTTCCTCTCTAATTTAAAGCTTAATATTTTAAATCGTCATCACAGGAATTTAATTGGACTTTGCCCTAGTGATTTATAGAGGCAGCTATGCTCAATTCTTTCTGGGTGATGTCTTAACAGTAATTCAAGATGTGAATGACACGTGGAGCAGGATGTGTGTTAATGGGAGGGGTCTAGTGGCTTGTTCAAGGTGGTTTGGCCAAAAGACCTATAATTAGAAAAACAAGGTGTGTTGCAAGATGTGATAGAGGGGGGCTCAACTCCCTCAGTCTCACTCCAGCTCTAGCACCCATTAGGAAGGAGTTACAGAAGAGGTCCTGTGATTTTGGAAGGTTTTAATTATCTTTCGTGCTGTACTTAGAATCTCGTGGAGCACAGTAATAGCTGACTGAGGTGGTTCTGTGCATGCTAGAAAATGATCCCTGTGCAGGGTTCTCTCAGGCGCTTGTGTGTGTGTGAACTTGCATGGGGTTTGCAGCACAGTTGCAAGTGCTGCCTTGGCTTCTGTCCCATCCATGACTGTTCCTTCTCTGTGCCCACCCTGGCCTTCTTTCCCAAGTTCCCTGTTACCAGCTAGACTTCCGCCCTTATACATTGGGCCAGTGTTCTCATTTCCCGCTGTGCACCTTCAACACCACAGTCATCACAAGTGCTGGGGCTATTGAGAAAGTCTGTGGAAGGAAACAGGCTTCCGCTGGAGGTATGCAAAGGTATGCTCCCTGTGTTCACCATAAGCCGTAACACAAAGCAAAATTCTTGTGCAGCATAATGTATTTGAAAAAGCAGGTGTTATAGTGACATTTCACTCTTAAGTCTGTAATAATGCTAAATAACATAGTGACCCAGCAGTGCCTGGCACTGTGCCGTAGCAGAATGCATGGAGCAGTCCCACTTTCAGATCGTTATTTACGGAAGAGGGTCCTTCTTGAATGAAAGGGGAAGGGGAGGGCTGTTCTTCCTACAGAACAGTATCACTCCCTGAAGGAGAGGGTAATACTACTTTCTGTATTTAAATTTAACTCTTGGTATCTTGGAAGGATAGGATATCTTAGGTGGAATTTTTTGTACCCTGTCCTGAATGGAAAATACTCTGAATTCAGTTATGAAATGACCTTAAAGCAAGATTACTGGCCTCTCTTTGGCCTAGGAAAGCTTGCCAAAGGCATTTGAGTTTGTGCTCTAATCTTCAGGATGTACATACCCAAATACAGTCTATCTTTTTAGAAAAATCTTCCTTCATAGCGCTTAGGTGTGGCCCGAGCATTAGAGTCCCATTTCTGTCTGCTTGCATGATGTGCGTGAAGAGGGAGTGATGGAGTTAAAAGTTAAGCTTGCAGCTGGCAGAGATCTTGCCTTTCTGGGTGTGGATTTGGGGGTGTCACGAAAACACAGATGCCTTGTTGCAAAATCATCTCTGCTGATTGAAGCAGAGATGCAGGAGGCAGGCAGATCAAAGGACGTTACTAGTGCCATATTAGAAAATAGCCCTTTTGGTCATTAAAACAGGAAAAAAACACCCGAATTTTTGAGACCATATTCCTTGTTGCTGCAGTAGCTTATACTCCTTCGTTAAAAGATAATGAGTCATATTTAAATAATGTTAATGTGCTTGCCCTAAAAGCTGACAAGGCATGCAGAAACAGCACAAGCTACTTCTCCTTGTCTTTGGTCCCCCCTTGCTGCTCTTCTGCTCCCCATTTCACAAATAGAAAAGAGACCTTAGCAGTCAGCCAGGATTCTTCTGACCCTCATCTGCTTTTCTGGAGGGTGTTGGTCGCTTCGATGTCGGCACATGTGAAGAAACAAAATCATTTATTTCATCAGGGTTCATTACCTGGGGGGCTTTTTAAGCATAAGCTGTTGCTGTCA
Organism: Anseranas semipalmata; assembly: GCA_013399115.1. Lineage (NCBI taxonomy): Eukaryota > Metazoa > Chordata > Aves > Anseriformes > Anseranatidae > Anseranas > Anseranas semipalmata. Next base: position 389,721 of record VXAA01005662.1, read on the forward strand.
GAGTCACAGGATTAGGTGTGATTTCACGTTTACTGGAATATACAGCGAATATGCTAACAGGCTCAGCTTTTTTTAGCTCAGAAAAGCAAGGGAGTCCTTTGAAAGGTCTTCCGTTTACCCAATCATCGCGCTTTCCCTTGCATTGTACAGCATTATAATTCTCTGCCAGTGTAAATCCTCACATATGCCTGCCTCCCTCTTTCCTTCAGTCGCTCTCTCCCTCCCCCTCCCAAGCCTGCTGCTATCGGATCTGTGATGATATGTGATCTCCTGGATACAATCACACACACACACAAGTACCAGGCACTGCTGCTCAGCTAAGCAAAATGTCTTTCTCCTAGAAGTGGTGCTCATCCCAGCTTTCAATCCTTGACGATGTTGCCATGCTTTCCTTTCTGCCTTCTACCTTTTTCTGTCTTTGTCTGCCTGCTCTTCTTACCCGTGGGTCATTTTTGTCCTGCTGTCTGTAGCTGTATGGACTACCACACCATAGATTGCCGGGATCAAGGACTCCCAAGTGTTCCTAATCCATTTCCATTGGATGTACGGAAACTTCTTATAGCTGATAACAACATTCAGGCGATACCAGCTGATTTCTTTATATTTTATGGAGATCTAGTCTATTTGGACTTCAGGAATAACTCCCTCACCTCTTTAGAAGAGGGCACTTTTAGCAGTTCTACCAAACTGGTGTATTTAGACTTAAGCTACAATAATTTAACACAGCTTGATGCTGGGATATTCAAATCAGCAGAAAAACTGATAAAACTGAGCCTTGGAAACAATAACCTGGTGGATGTGGATGAGGCTGCTTTTGAGAACCTGGAACAGCTCCAAGTGTTAGAACTGAATGACAATAACTTACAAAGCCTAAACGTGGCAGCCCTAGAAGCGCTGCCCTCCCTGCGGACTATACGCTTAGAGGGCAACCCTTGGGTCTGTGACTGTGACTTTGCCAATCTTTTCAGCTGGATACAGGACAATGCGTCTAAGCTCCAGAAAGGTAAAGCTGGGTGGCTTACAGTGCGGTGTGCACGTTGCTTTGTATGTGTGTCTTGGAGGGAAGGAGGGTGGTTGGTCAAATTGTCTGTGTGTCCTGCCTGCAGTCACCCAAAGTGCCTTTTGGTCAAACTGTAATTGCATGCTTCCAGCAAATGAGTCCATTAAAATGATGTTGGTTTCTTTTTAGCAGCAAGTCCTCCTCCCAGTTAAGAAATAAAGTTTAAAAAATAAGCCATAATAATTTTGATTTATAGACTAAACTCACATAGGCAGTGAAGGAGCCTTTTCAAATTCATCGTGCCCAGAGCTGATTCTCTTCCAGACTTTGGTTTCTTTCTACAATAAGCCCTTTAAGCAGCTAAATATTCGGTGCCAACTCCTTAGGAAAACTGATTTTTCTCTCATTTTACTGATCAGCTATAAAGCTGCTACAGAATAGTTAAATCCCCATTTTATGCAACTGTGGTTGTCAGCCCTTTCCCGGAATTATTTTCTTGTGATGCTCTGAAACTCTGTTCAGTAGCTTGATTATGGTGCTTTTACTGAAATAGCACTGCTTCCAATATTAGGAATAAATTAAAATGGCTCTGGAACACCCCAGAATACAGGATATATAATTCTGGTATTTGGGCCAGTAATTTTCACAAGAGCATTGGAAAAAGATGACTGCCATGTGTAGGGAATCCAAGCTTTTGCTCCACATTTCCAACCCGAACCCAAAGCCATTCTTAACCGAGCCTTAGCAGGAGATCACCTCGCAGTTCCTGCCTCCCAGCAGGCACTAGAGCATAAACTCATGCCATTGAGCCGCCAGCTGCTAGCAGAAGGGAAACTGCTTGGAGCATAAAAGCTTGTAGGGGCTACCAAGGGTGTACAGGTATACACGAAGTCACCGGTGTCTGGACTTTGTCCGAGGGATGATGTCCCTGCAGAGGACGGTGAGAAGCTGGGGGAGAAGACCTCGGGAGAATGGGCTGAGGTCAAGTAATTGTTTTGTTAACTTCAGATGCAAAAGCAGAAAAACACAGCCCAGAAATTTCAGAGGTCTTTTCTCTCCTCTCTTGATCATCAGCTTGCAGTCACTTACTCAAGCTCTTTCTATGCTCATGACCTTGGGTGGCATTTTTTGTATACTCATCTAGGGGTTGCCCTAAATATTCTTAGCTGAAAAAAAAAAAAAAGTCTTAAGGAAGAAGTCATTTGAGGAAAAAGTGCTGTTTTTTTTTTTTCCTGTCTGTCTCAGTGAAATCTTTACCCTTTCTAAACCAAACCTGGGCCTGTTCTCCCACCTTCCCAGTGCTCTAGCAAAAGTTCACTCTGTCTGAACCATGCATTTGCCCATCTCTCATGCTGGCTCTCAGCCAAACATCAGTTCAGTTTCCCTGTGCTTTCCATCTTTTTGTGAACTTTTAGCTCCTTCTTCTTTATCCAGACTGAGTCTGTTCAGTTAGAGTCTATCTCAGCCCATCTCTCTTTCTTTTCTGCCCTGTCAGTGTTTTTAAGCTTATCTGAACATCTTACGTCTGGAAATCTCAAGTGATTAATCTTTACCATAGTATTGTCAGTGTTCCCCAGCCTCTTGCAAGCTTAGCGATACTTTCTCACAGTATTTTAGCTCATCCAAAGTAATGGAAGCTGTGTTTCAGCCAAACAACCCCCCTAAAAAAAATTACTACCCTGTCCAGATCTTTCAAAGTTTCTGTTTGATTTGATTTGGGAAGACAAGGAGGGAAGGAGCAAATATTCAAATGGGCTTTTCAGAGCTGCCCTGCTCCCTCCCGACCACGGCCTAAGCAAATGCTTTGCTTTGCATTTACTCCCAGGTGCAAGCCCAGCGCTTTCTTTGCAGCCAGTCGTATCGGTGAGGTTCAGTGCCTGTACGCAGAAGAGCATGCAAGCTCAGCGTTTTGATTGCTTGTTGTGAGCTGCTGCCACAAAACCGCTGGCTGTCTCCTTTAATAAACTGGTAAAACGTTGTACCTGAAGGTGAGGGCAAAACTAAACCCCAAAAGACTCTCGCAGTGACATTTTAAAACAATATGGCCACAGTTGAGTGCTTTTCAAAGCAGCTTTTGGAAAGTCAGTGTAGAACTAATTCTTAGGATTGTGATTTGATTGGATTTTATACGTGGTCATCAGTTTTTAATGATGTTGCAACATTTTATCCATTTGGAGATAATCATGTCAGCATTATTTGTCTGCTTATACTTGTCCAAAGCCCTGCTCACCTGGCACTTCTGGTGGTATCACATCTTCCCTGGGAGGACTGGGAACTGCAACTCAAAGGTTCAGCACTCGGACTCACTGGCTTCCTCATGATACTGCTGTAAGGTTGGAGACAAGTATTCCTGCAGCAAACACATCCAGTAGGGCAGCAGGCATTGTCTGGAAGCACTGCAAAAGAAAAAGATAGGAATATATTTTCAGGGCACAAGAAAAGAGCTTACTTCTCTGGGCTGTATACTTGTCTTTTACAATGCTGCAGAAGCTCAAGCATTTCCATTGCATGGCCTATATGAATGGAAGACAGAAGGATAGGAAAAATAGTTGCCTGGTGTTTTTCTTCTCTTGATTTTCTTTAAGAATATGATTTACACTACAGAACAGTTTTGTGACAGACTGATGTTCCCCAGCCTTTAAATGGCAAACTTTGTGACCTGGATTTACTGGGAAGGGAAAGAATATAGAAGAGTGAATGACAGTAACCTGCATCGGTAATCCCCAGCACTTTCACAAAAAGTACAGAGCTGCAAAGAAGCTAAAGGCTCTGCACACTGTCATGTGTGTCTTCTGCTGGCTTGGGATGCTTCAGAATGGACTAGAAAGGGAAAAAATATGCCAAAGTGGAAAGGAAACACACTCCAACCAGCCTGTGGATGGTGTAGGATCCAGGTCTGCAATTTGCAAATGTTGCAGAGCAGTCCCTGGGGATTCAGAACTGGTAGCAACAAATAGAAGATGAATGGCTGGGAGAAATACACTGGCAGACTTACGTTTAGGGAGTTCATTTTGATTCTTCACTTTCAATGACACTTAAAATAGTTTAATGTGCCCTGTCTGCATGTCTGGGAGAAAGCACTCAAGCTGTAACTACTTACGAAGCCTAGCCACTGTTCCACCTTTTAATTTTAGCACTGCAGTAAAATGTCATGCTGGTCAAACCTGCCCTTGTTTTTTGCAAAAGAAATACCAGGGTGCTTTAAAAATTGGAGTTTTGTCAATTGGAACTGAAATCTCAATAATTGATCCTGAAACTCTCTACCTCTGCAATTAAGGCCTCTGGAGAACTCAGTGATCTGAACAAAAGCCATACTTCAACTCATTAGTTTTGCAAAAGCCAGGTCCATTTTCTTTCTGGCGTGCTACCAGAAAAAGCTTGTAAAGTTATAACTTCTGCTGACCCGTCTGACTAGCTGACTGGAAAGCCCCATCCCGGCTGTGCTGCCTTTGCAAATCTACCCTGTCGCTTCACACAAGCAGCTGGGGTTTGAATCATTTTACAGATGCCAGCATTTATTCATCCAACCTAAATTTCTAACTAAAGCATCGATTGGTAATAAGAAAATACTCTCACATGCCAAATTTGCAGGCAGACTTAATGAAGAAACTGCACTAAAAGTTTTGCAATTAAACTCAGCACTCTACCTGCTTTAAAAAAAAAGCAAATATATTTTTATACATGTAAGAAAGACATTAAGAATCAAATTTTCATCATACTTGAAAAACAAACCACATTTTACCCTATGATTTGGTTAATAATGGATTAAAAAAGCAAATGTGTGTATATAATGTAGCGTAGAGGAAGGAACTGTGAAGGTCAGTGAGATGGTGCTAAGTGGACAATACATAACAACTGTTTTTTTTCCTAGAGGAGTCACAAAGTGTTCGCTATGGGTCAAAATGAGCCAGTTAAGTTGTAAAACTTAAAAAGGTTTTCTGTCAAAGGGTGAGTTTGATTTTGCAGGCATTTAGTAAGCCTGAATGGAAGCATGGTGGCTGATGATGCATATTAAAGGCTTCCCATTAGGAGGAGCCTAGAGATTAAGAATACCTAATATAATGATACTTAATATAATCATTTTTTAGGAATAGCAAAGCTTTCGTAAGATTTGTGTCTCTTTAAAGACCTTTCATGGAAGGTTTTACTCCATGGCAGAACAAGCAAACTCAGAACAAAGAACATCTTGAAAAAACAGGTCTGACCTGGTCTCAAATGTATTATTCAAAGAATTCAAGGAAATTGCAGATCTGAGGTGTATGCTATTATGTTCCGTTCTCTACTTGCATGTATTTGCTCCATAGCATTCTTTTTATCTTCTTGAATTTTACAAAAAGCATTTGATAAGCCTGAAGTTCTCTAAAGTGAGAATTGAAGAAATCAGAGGGGGAAGAAGAGAATTTGTTAGGACTCTGACGGAAGTAATTAAGAAAAATATGATAGAAAGCAAGAGTGGCACTGAAAAATGGGGAAAGGTGGTTATTGTTTAAATACCTTTGGGGTATAATGCTTCAAAACTTTGAATTCAATGGAGTCCAAGGAAATTTGCCATTAATGTTATTATGTGTGTGTTTTCTGCTTTGGTGGGAGCTGGAAGTCCTACAAAAATACTTAGCAATTTCTAACGTATGGAAGGGCTTTCTTCTACTTTTGAAGTTTGTGTTTGGTATCACGTCTTATCTTCGCTAAAAATGCAGTTTTTCTTTCCTGCCTTGTCTCTTAACCTAATTTTTCCAGTAATACTGTTTGAAACTCCGGGCTCATCCAGCAGAAGGTTGTTGCAGGCATACATGACCTGCAGAACTGAGGTTCATAAATGCTGCCAATAAGTTTTTGGAATAAGTTTCTGCGGAAAGGTGCTGTTTAGAGTGCATGGCACTACAAAAGACATTTCTTGTACTGTGCTGAGCATCTCGTCTTCAAGCTAATGGATTCAGTTAAAACGCACGTAGCAGAAGGAGATGCAGGTGGTTTGCAGTTGACATATTAAGGTGCTTTGTAGAGATTTGTTGCTGATTTTTACTTTCCATGAACATAGTTTGAGCAGCTGTGCTTATGACCTTGTTTGCTAATGACTAATGCATTTTTAACATGACTTTTAATTAGTGCTTAAGTATTCCTTAGTGTGACAGTAGTGTCTCCTTTCCATCATCTTGCCCTCATTTCTTTCCTTTTTTCTGTCTTCTCAGTATCTTTGGAAAAACCTTTTCAGGAAGTTGTGCAGTTTCTGGGATTGCAAACAGTGTATGCTTTTTGTGTTAGATGCCATGGTGTTTTCTCAACCTTGTGTGTTTAACAAATATTCAATTTAAGTTCCCCATCCATTGCATGAATGAAAGGTTTTTCTGCCCTCTTCATTAAAACAATATTAGAAAGACCTTTAGCAATTTAATGAGAAGGTTTAGGCTGATCATTATTATATGCACACTGATATTTCCAGAGGGACTTGAAAAATTCATTCAGGATTGGCCAGAGACAGAATTCCAAGTAGATTTGTACTCTCTTTGTTAAAAAACAGGAAATATATGTTCTGAGCATTTTAAGTTAAAGAAGGACAAGTTTAGGGGAGGACTGGTGCTCAGCGTCAGGTCTGCTGCTACAGAGCGAGTGAGCTGGCACGGTGTCGGTGCTCTGTCCTCCGGAGTGCTGCCATTCGTGCTCACGCTGCTAGAAGCAGGACTGCTGATAGAAGCCTGAAGAAGGTAGAACTGGGTCTGCCTGCAGAGCTGTATCCTGAACCACGGTGGTCACTGAACTATACTGGAAAATGTTCATTACTGGCAGCAAATCCCATGTGACAACATGAAGGTCATAGCTAGGACCATGTTTTCCTCTTCATTTAATCAGCTGTTGATCTGCTTTGGAAAGTTTTGTGCACAAGATTACCAATCCTTAAGAGACCGAAAGCATTTTTTAATGCCAGTGTTGGTACAGATTCTACTTAGCTACTTCCAAGACTTCTGTAGCTGGTACCTCCCCAGTACGGATGGACAGTTAAACCGTGGTAAAGTGGCGTGTTTCCACGTAAAGGCTGTCCTTGCAAAGAATAGGAGGGAAGGAAGGTAGTGAGAAGCTAGAGCAGGTGACTGTGAGACTGTAAGCAGCCTTCTGGAGCTGCAAGCTCAAACTGAATTCAGCACTAAAAGCAGTGGTTAGGAGATTCAGACATGAATCAGTGCAGTGAGAATGGGAGGATCTTTGTAAGCCGGTTTAGAAAGGCTGGGCCGTGAGGTGATCACCTCTTGGTTCTCAGCATCCTTCTGTAATCCCATTCCAATCTAAGATACACGACTAAACAAATTTATTCTGTAAATAAAAACATAGCATCTTGCTTCTGTAGTCCAGGCCCTCACTGAAAATGGTAAACATTGTCTTCAAAACACAACATCATAATTACATGGGAGTACAAGCTCCATTTGACCTTCTAACCTAACTAAAAGCTGGTGAAACTACTGAGCTTTTTGTAAGTCCTCTTGCCTTACCATTCTTTATCAGTACCTATATTCATCTGCTATGTAGGGAAGGCTGCCTTAACTTCATGTACTAATATGGAACCAGAGCAAGCTTCAGCTCGACAGGACAGACTGTTCTGTCCATTACAGCCGTTCGGTTCTTCCCGGGGTATCGTGCACATGCTAGCACATCACTAGTACAGAACATAAGATCTGGTTTTTGGAAAGGAATTAAAAGCCCGAAGAACGTCCATTCAGCAGCTTTATTCTGTTCGTGCTGAAACTCCTAACAGAAATAAGATTCCCTAACAAGTGCAGCAAATCTGTTTCTATATATATATATACATATATAAATACATAATGTGATATCCTAGTCATTTTCAGTAAAATGATCTGACTGCCACTGGCTTTTCACTATTTCTTCCATCCTAAGGCTTTCTGGAGTACTTCCATCTTTCACAGATTTGAAGATGCGAGGACAGCGTTTGCAGTGTGGCACCTAATGTTAAACTTGTCAGTTTGCTTCAATGGCTAAATATAAAGTACCTTCTAATGTTAATCTATGAGACTCTAGGGCATTAGACCATTTAAAATGTATTTAGGGGTCTAAATATAGGCTTCAGGTTTTTTTTAAGACTTACTTTTCTGATAGCTTGAGGCTAATTTTAATGAAATTCCATCTCTCTTCAGAGGCAGTGCCTCTCTCACTGCTTATTAATACATCTAATACATTAGTGACAATGTTTAAGTAGACTAAAGAGAACTATAGCTGGAGGCAAAATACCATACAAGAAATAAAATGCCACATTGAAACATTTCAAGTCTGTGTAAACTACATTCAGTTCCATGGGAGAACAGCTAAATTCCACCCGAAAAGGCAAATATCAATTTTACTTTTCCTAAAATATTTGAATAACATATTGTAGTGCTGTTCTATTTATTGTAATGAACACATATACATTAAACACACTTATGATTATGGCTTGTTTCATATATTATTCTGGATGTATTCCTATACATATCAGTGTATGTACGAGTGGACATTTTCATTATCTCACACTATTGTGCATTGCTGAACCTTAGGAAACTATTTCTTTTAATATTTGTATTATGTGAAGTCTACAAAGACCCAGTAGAATTGAGGCTTCCTTTTCTTTTTCTTTTTTTAAACTCAGCATCCAAAATAGAGCAAGATTTCCCAGCTACAGAGGGTTAACAGGCAAAGACCATAATACTGAAATAATAATGAATTTCAGAAGTTGTCCAATAAAGATATATTTAGCATAGGTGTTAAGCAATCATAAGTATTATAAATAGCGAATACACAGGAGTCCTTCAAGTAGTCAGGTAGACCTGGGTAAGTTCTGCGTGTTGCTGCTTGTCTTTAGCCAGAGGAATCTAAACCAAAGGCACAGCTCACAATGCAATATGTCAGCAGTCAAAATATCAAACAAAAGACCAAACAAAACAAAACAAAACAAACAAACAAGCAAAACAAAACAAACAAAAAAACCAAACCAAAACAAAACAAACAAAAACAAAACAAAACAAACAAAAAAGCCATGCCTTTCCCTTTAAAAAATATGGTTCTAGAGCTCCAGCAACTTCACACTCCACATGTAACTTAGACGATCTATTCCTCTGGGTACAGACCTGTGTTTCAACTCATTTTTTCAGTGCTAAGAGACCAGCCTATCCAGAACCTAGCACCTGGCCCTTGACTTCACAGCATTCCCATTTGAAAAGCAAACAATACATTACAGCTTGCCAGTATGGTGCATCTGCTTCTTCAGATGACATAGCAGAAAGTAAGAGCGCGTGACATTGTCCTTGAGACAGCTGGAGTTTTTACAGATAATGTGATGGCCCTGACCAAAATAACAAGCTATATATTTATAACACACTCACACTTGTTATTTCATTTACAGATCTCTTTGGTATGAAGAAGAAACTCTTTGAACATGTTGTGGGAGCAATGAGATATATATAACTATCATTAAAGGTTTTCTTGCTGCAGCCAAGCACTAAATATCAAACTTCTTTGTGATACCCTGTACAAGAAGCCTAGCTGATTTTTTAAAAGAATAAATTGAACAGGTTCTACAGAATTAAAAGTATATACATAACAGAAAATAATACAATTCAAGTGGTCAAAATGTGTGAAGGTAGACCACAAGGTTAAATGGCACTGTCCTCCTCTGGAAGTCTCGTGTGGAGGGTGCTCATGTAGAGGGTGCATGATAGCCCGGGATTACTTTCTGCCTAAGCAAAGAACAAAATTGGATATGTTGCTAGGCATGAATGTAATGGGGCAGGTGGAGCACATAACATCAGTTCTCCACACACTGGATTCTCATTTCGTAAGGACAACCTCCTATTATATAATACAAAGAAAGTTCCATATTTCTATGGAAGGAAACAGATGAAATGGTATTGTTTGTATGTTGTCCTAAGCAGACATGCACATGACCTTTGTATTGTGGTGTTTTCAGGTAAGCAATTGGAAACTCTGGTCTAATACTGGCTGCATTAGCTCTGGAAGGAGAAATTCCTTGTGCCACTAGAAATATAGCTGCTAGTCTGACTACTGGTATAAATACAATCTCTTCCAAATTCTCTTTGGAGTCAAAAGAAAAGGTCCTGTTAACTGTATTGGGTTTTGCAATTGCATCACGACATAGCAAAAAAAAAAAAAAACCATTCACTGAACAGGATGGAGTAATAAATGTTCCCTCTCCCTCAGTCACTGACATGCTTCCACTGAGCTCTGCAGTCATTCTAGGTTGCTTCCAGTATGATCTTAGCAGAGTGCCTTCTGTGTGGATAGAAGTCCATTCATTCCCATCTTGTTGGGCAGATGGTGCGTACACAGGGGGGGTGAAGCTTTAGCTGGGAGCTAGCAAGGCCTCTGTGCTGGCCCCTGATTTATGATGCTGTATTTTGCCTATTGGCATCTACTATTTTCAAAGACTAAGAATTCTGAAAAAAAACTTGAAGCTAAGCTAGCACATTGGAGCATTGAAGAACAAGTAGAAAATTCCTATCTTATCTACTTGGTTTGAGAACATGACCTAGATTTCAGTACCCATTGCTACATGGAGAGAGAAGAGCTTTTTTGTATCTCTATTGTATAATCAGACTCAAAATCATTACAGTACACTGATTCTCATAGCAAGAAATATCCTCTAAGTGATTTGGTATGTTGAAGATTCTTTTCTGTTTGTATTCTGTGTACTGTGATGTTAGGTAAAAGCATCTGGGAGCAGGAATAGAGCTCAAAGCCTACAGGCTCAGTTTAGGTCTGAAAAAACTGCTGTTGGTAATGGTGATGAACAACTGGGCTCTTTTCCCTCTAGGATCCTGGGCAGGTGCTACAACTGTAAGATATTTCTAGAGGCAAGGGCTGCATTAAGTCAAACTGTTTAGAACAGTAGTTTTGGGGTGTGTCCCCCCCCCTTTCTCTTTATAAGATATTGTTTTCCTACCGTCCTTATGGAAGCGTGGATTTGATACTCCAGCTCATCCAGGCCACTCCAGCATGGAGATCATTTTAAAAGCTGGCAGATGAGGATGCCAGAGGATTTCTTTTGCAAAGTAGAGTTGTTTCTGGTCACTTGTGCAATCTTTCTTTAGACATGCTGAGAGCACAGCTCAGCTGCTGTGAAAATAGCAGTTCAGCTAAGATCTCAACGGTTGTTAATGGTTTGTTTTACAGAAACAAAGTTTATATAGAAATTTGTTTTTTTTCTCGTGCTTGCTACAAGTGAAATGTAATTTTAGATGGCATATTCTGTTGGACCAGGCTTTTCTGCCAAAATATTGCTATGATCTTTTCCTATTAGCAAGGAACTTCCTCTTCAAACAATTTTCCAATAGGTTACACTCATTTTCTTGCTGTTTCTCTGCAATAGCGGTAACTGCTTTGGTTGCTCACTCTGATTTATTGAAAACTGTTTGCTTTTTTAGAAGCTGATTAGAAAGGCACAGGTCTTGGAGTCCAAGGCTATGGCTTTTCACTCCTCCCTTATTTCTCATGGTTTTGAATAGGGAAGGATATCCATTTGTGTCCTCTTTGTTTGTCACTCCCGTTATCCCCTAGAGTTGCTATTTTCAAGTCTAGATGAAAAGGAAATATGGACTCAGTTCTAACTCTAACTTCTGGTAGAAGGGTTTGTACAAAGAGCTCTATCACAAGCTATAGAGTGCAGGAGTCTGTACTTCCTCTAGCCATCTGTGCAGTCCCAGGCACACTCCAGTGCTCCAGTATGTCAGCCTGTATACAAGACATGGTATATGTAAATACCGCAGGTTCCAGATTTCCAAACGTCTCGGAGAATGTTTGACACCGGGTGGCTCCTCAACCTTCCAGGCCAGTTCCATAGACAGGAGGTTTCAAAGGTCTGCAGAGCAAGTTGCCTCACCATCTGCCATGCACCAGCAATGTGCTCCAGGCTCGGAACAAAAATGCAGCATGTATCCAGGTGGCAGTTTGCCTAGAGGAAACCATTCAGCCTTGGGCGTGCTGACTGTTGTCCTATTCTGCTGGCAGCTTTCATTATGTTGTGGGTGAGAGGAGCATGAAAAAGAAGGAAAGCTATAGAACTTCAGGCAAATAAGGCAGATACAGGATGGCTTTTAGGGATCAAAATTTCTTACAATCATCATTGTTACTGGGTTAAGTAAGTCAGGGTGATGGATCAAATGGATCCCTAGCTGACTTGGCTAAAACTCCCTCTCAAATCAACATAACAGCTAGGCTGGATCCAGATAACCAGTCAGGTCTGCACCACTTGTGCTAAGAGCCTGGCTTTCGTAATAAAACATAATACACCATAGCAGTTCAACCACAAGAAAAACAGAATTTGTAAAAGCAGAGGAAACCTTATTACACATCCCCTCTGCAAAGTGGGTGTGCAATGGAAGCACCACATACAGTGAGTGCACACAGCAATGCAGAGTCAAAAACTGAGATCCCATTTTGTGATCATTACAGCCAATGAGAAGTGTGTATCAGGTAAACCAGGAGCAGTTCTCATGTCATTAATACACAGTTCTCGTATTTCCCCTTTACATTCATTTACTCAATAGCAAGATAAAAGCCGTCTTGCTAACAGTGATACAGACTTAATTCACTTCACTATTTGTTCCATTCCAGCACTGTTAATATACTTTCCTTATTTTCCATGTTGTGAATGAAGAGGGAATTGGGGATATGCAACGAACTATGCCTTTACTGCCTACTACCATATTATATTCTGAGCATTTTTTAAATTTGGATTTTTTTTGCTTTCACTATGGAGAACCCAGCTCTAGGCATTCTTCAGTAGTGCATGGAGGAATAATATCTGTTAGTCTGCATATCTTACAAAGGTGTTGGAGAGAAAAGGTTGAAAGCAAGTCAGAGTCAAACAAGCATCCATTAAACCTAAGTTGTTTTTTTGACCAGAAGAAAAAGAGAACTGTAGTTTTGTGCATGGAAAAAAAAAAAAAAAAAGTTGTCTGGAAGGAAATTCAGCATCCCTTTTATCCTGTTTTGGAGTCAGAATTTGGGTTCCGAAACATTAATAGGGAAATGCTGCCGGGTTTCCAGGCTTAGGTGCATCCTGGGTTCAACATTCACACTTTTAAATCCTCAAAATCACAGCCCCAGGTCATACCTCCTGGAAGAGTAAAGGTGAAACAGCTTAATCTCTTGAGGGGACACTCAGCGGGGCTATGTAATGGCTTTTAGATAGTGTCAGATTTTGTTCAATTTTTTCCTGAATTTCATACAAATTCATAAACCTAGAATTAACCCTTAAAATTTTTCTTCAGACATTCAGTCTCTGTCCAGGGCAACAGAAGGATTCATCAATATTCCTCTGATTTGTTTCCCTCTCCTCTTCTTTGCAGGTCTCCATGAAATCCAGTGTTCCCTGCCTCTAGAAAATAGAAGAATCTTTCTGAATGAATTATCTGAGGTCAGCTTTAGTGAATGCAAATTTAGTTTGTCATTGACGGACCTTTTTATCATCATCTTCTCTGGAGTCGCAGTCTCCATTGCTGCAATTCTATCAAGCTTCTTCCTAGCAACTCTAGTACACTGCTTCCAAAGATGTGCTCCCAGTAAAGATGACGATGATGATGAAGACGACAGTGAGGACTGAACTTAGTCTATATAATTAAATTTCCTTGGTTTGTAAGTTACTAGATCAACAGGCCAACAGGCAATGTCTAGGAAGAAAACTAGACTAAAAGCTTTAAACATGATTTAGATGAAATCAATGTATAAGGTTGTATTCTAATTTCATGAAGGTCACAGGTAGGAATTGCAGTTTGCATCTGAAACTGTTAGTTTTACTTGCATATGTAACCTGATGCAATGAGACCAGATTAATTTCTATGATCCTTAATCAAACAATACATTTAAATTTGAAGGCTGGAAGAAGAAGGGAGAAAGGGAAACAAAATCCAGTGTTTTAAAAAGACTAACAGCTTCCACATCGTCCTTCTGATCAGATGCAGATTCCTGCAAGCGCTTAATAGCTTGTTTCAAACGCACTTTGAAAAGAACTGACTAGATGGGGGCATTTCAGCTGGAAGCATGGAAGCAATTTAAAAGGGTCTTTCCTTGAGCTAAGTAGTGGGAGATTGTAGTAAACTCACACAACTGTCCAAGTAACTAAACACAAAATGATTCCTAAAATTGTAGAAAGCATAGGGAGGCTGGCATTTTCTCTCTGTAAGTGTTCTCTCTAAACATCCATTTTTCTTTTAATGACACAGTTGCAGGCATCATTCAGCCAAAAAATTCTTTTCTATAGGTGAAATATGGTTCTAGATCCAAGTCATCCAATGCAGCTGCCTGACACCTCTTTGGTTATGGCACAAATACTAACTATAACATTCTTTTGCATTTTTAGATGCAATTAAGTAAAGGAATTCCCATCCCATGGAATGCTAGGCACAAGGAACTGTTGCAGTATTCGGTCTGTTTAGTTATTTTAAAACACTAAGGGCTATATTCTGCTCCTGATTATACTAGAGTAACACAACTGAAGTGAACATCATGATCCAAACTGGCAACTGTGTAACCAAGAGTGGAATCTGGCCCAAGATATTTCTGACTATTATAGGTTTGTCAAAACTTGAGCTCTTCTACATAATGGTAGATATTTTTGTTAAAATGAAAAGAGACATTTATTACAAGTGATTTTTGGAATAGTGCCGGACAGCTTTTTAGGATAAGTATATTTTTAAAATATTTGTAATGGAAATATTTTTTTAAAGCTCTGTGTATTTAAAGTATTATCTAGAATAGCCATGAGGGCTTAAAGTAAGAAATAACATAGTAATAAACAATCTAAGGACTGTATGCTATTATAAAAAATTAGAACTGATAAAAAGTAGCATCTATTAAACTACTGTAAATGCTTTCATTTCTTAAAAACACTCTGGTTATAATATTGCCTTGCTCAGTTAATATGAATGGACTTTTATGGGCAGTTATTTCCAACTCTCTTGTATCTGTCATGCTAATTGTTCAGGCAGCCAGGAGTGAATTACACTGTGTGTGCTAAGGGGTAGTATGGTCTGGTAGACAGGGTACAAGATTAGGACTCAGGACACCTGGGTGCTGTCCCCATCTAACAGTGACCAGCTAGAAGACTTTCAGCAAATCACTTTTTCTGTCTGTGCCTCCTTTCCCTACCTATGAAATGAAGATTATAATAACTATTTATCTTTTTTAAAGTGCTTTGAGATATACAAAGGCGGGGGGGGGCACTATACTGGGGCTATATATAATGATTATGTATGTTAGGCTGAAGCAGAAGTTACGTAACAGGTCTAACGGAATCTCGTATCAGTATGACTTCGCTGTGAAGTCATGACATCAGTGGAGTTACTCCATTGGCTAACACAATTGGAATGGAGTTTGCACCATGCTGAGGTTAAAACCAGGACAAGAGTGTTTACTTCTGTTAGCTCTACAGCTTATTCAATGCGGCTTAATGCTACCATCATTAAGATTATTATTTCTAAAACCACACTGGAACAGAATTAAGCGGGACAGCGAGAGGATATTCTGTATCAATACTGTCTTATTTTATTCTTATTCTTTCAAGACAAATGAAATGACATGATTTTCACTGTGTAGTGCCATGTTTAAAAATAACACAAATATATTTATAATTTCAACATGGGTTTTCATGTTTATTTGCATGTGGTATGAGAAAGAGAAAAACAGTGCCTGATTCTCTTATCATTTAAAAGGGGGGGGTTGCAGTATGGTTGGAAATACACAACTTATTGCCTGGTGCAGTTCCAGCAGTACACTCCCTTTGCAACAAATATGGATATGTGATCAACAGTTTTATATTTAGAGCTGTGCAAATTGTTCAGTGGTGGAACAAGAAACTGGGTCACACCTTTTTGTCTGCAAGTTTTATTACAGGCTCAAAGCTTGCATCCAGTTAGCAAAATGATGTCCTACCAAACTTTCTAGCAAGATGTCAGTGAATGTTTCAACAGATTTCTACCCCTACCTTAGTCACAAATGTATGTGTTGTTTTTTTTTCTTTATCCTGTAAGGTTGACTAATTTTGCAGAGGTCGTATCTCAAACTCAACTATTTTGACTGGGTTCTGCTCTTACTTGCAGGTTCATCCTACCATGATGCCTCAAAATGAAGATCTAGATTTGTGTAGAGTTTGTAGCATTTTGTTCAACCCAACATAAAGCCCTGAAAGCACTGATTTTATTTGGATCTTAGCACCCCTCAAAACAGCAAGGAACAGACCAAGCTGACACCCACATAATCCAGTGCAAGCTGAAGAGCAAGGCTTAGTAAAGCTTTATTTATGAAGCTGCCATTCTGGACACTCCATCACCTCAAAGTAATTTTGCAAAGTAGGTTTTTTTCCAGATAAGAAGTTTTAATGATATTTTCCCTTACTAAGTAATGTATAATTCATAAGTATTGAACTCATCCAGTTAACAATATTTATTCATTGTAGGCATCAGCAGCTACCTACTATTAATATTGATTTTCCATATTTCTAATTGCTAGTAAATGAGACAGAACTTGGATTTAGTTCTTATTGGAATTTTTCTTATTTTATGTAATCTTCAGAGCAAAACATTCCCCTGTTGGAAGATGCCCTGCAAAACTTTAAAAGCAGATTTCGCCATGTATAGAACTCATGAAAAAGTGGCCTGAAGGTTGCATTATTATTGCAATTTTACCTCCACAAAGGTAGTAGCATGGAGATAATCCCATCTCCAGCTTTGTGGAGCTTCTTGTGAAGGGATCCTTCTATGGATGGGATCCAGTGAGTATGTACTCTTCTCAGACTGCAGTAAGTCCCACTGAGATTAGTGAAGCTGCACTAGTGTCAAGTGTAAGAGCTGAATTTAGCTTCCTGTGCAATACATTGCCAGCTCGGGAAACACTGCCTGTGCATTGTTATAAACATGCAGTAGCAAGTTTGTCCTCCTTGACAATTTTCCTTCTAAAATGGCTTAATTTTTGTGATGGTATCCCCCACCGTCAGAAGTCAGCAGACATTTTACCTGCTTCAAGGAGAAGGAAATATACTATGCATGACCCAAATAAAATGTTGCCGGCTCAGAGAGCCAGGAAGCAGCTGTCACATTGCCTGCAGATATGTCTCCTTGATGAAATGCTGGATCTTGGTATGAGTGAGAATCCAAGAAATGTGCAAGAAAGCAAATCTGCATAATGTAATTGAGATACAGACTGACTTTTTAGAAGCATGCACATTGGTTTAAGAAAATGTCTAATCCACAGAATATTAAAATAAAGATCACCTGAAGCGACTGTCCAAACCTAGCATTTCATCCTCAGTCAGCCAGCATCTTTTTGAGGCAGCTTCATTTCTGCTGTGATTCTCACTCAGATGTGAAAATTAATGGGTCAGTTTTTGGAGCAGCATAAAAATACATTGGAGAAAGTAACTTGAAGGGATGGTTCTGGAAGCTCTTAAAGAGGAGCATACTGCTTATCTCCCTCAGATGCGTAGTACAGGGTGAGCCACTGTACACTAACAGCTAAAATTTAGCCTGGCATACTTAGAGATAACCAAAAATGGTCTTGTCTTTGGCTGCGGGAAGGACTGTGTGTGATCACCTGTAAATGTGGATAGGGTTGTGCACACTTGTGTGGTAGGGAGAGGGTGTGTGTATCACAATACTAGAGCTTGCTGTAACTATCACCCCTGTAGACAGCCTCAGTGGAACAGCTGAAGCCTGATGGGGATGCTGAGCCTGAGACAGTCCTTCATCCCTAGTGGAGGTCCCTCTGTGCTGGCTTTCAAACCCATGGGAGCAACTCTGTGCAGGACCTTTTACTGATTCAGCATGTGCTGCCTACCTCCTACGTGAGTAAATGAATTTAGTTTCCAAGGGTGCTAGCTGGCACGCTCCTGACTTAAGTCCATGTCCCCCAAAATAAAGGAGCATGGTTTTGGATAGTTTTTGCATCCAATCATTCCTCTCAAAGCTACCATTGAACGATGTTACTATTTGGGGTGTAACCTGTTTTTACTGACCTCTAGTGGCAACTGAAATGCTTTACTGTGGAGGTAAGTCACCGTAATTCGTTGTGGCGAGGGTGTCGTTGAAATGCTGAATCCTTGCACACATTTTCCAAGAAGAAAGCAGAAATGTACAGTAGGTAATTACATTTCTTGGTGTAGAGTAAGATCTGCCATGGACTCTGAGTGCCAAGCTGCCAGTAATACGCATATGCCACCAGAAACATTTATTTCATGTCCCACCTGCTAACGTTGGAGCAATACAACCTTGTCATAGAATTCTAGAAAATAGCCACAGAAGAACCTCAAATACATCATCCAATGATAAAGTAAGCTTTGTAATAAAAATACTCCAATTGCTAATCAGATTCCTACTCTCATCTTGCCATCTTCTTCCCCCATTGTGTCTTGTCTTCTGTATCTTCATACCTTGTCTGTACCTAGAACAACAGAAACCCAGCTTGGTACTGTCTCTGCATGGTACAGCAACACAAATCACAACAATAGCAGCCAGCAGACTAGACAAAACACAGTTTTGTTTATACTGACCAATCATCTATCTATGACTGCAAAGAGTTAGCAGGTAAAACCTATCGGATTTTAAACTGACAGGGAGAGCAACAGGAGACCTTCTGTTGCAAAGCAGAATGCCTGAATTATGAGGTGTCTCTCCAGTTCCCATCAGCTCTCACACCCCACCCAGAGCTCCATGAAGCCATGTAGAATTGTGTAACATTGGGTTAGCAGACATAATGTGCTTTTTTGGGGGTTGTCAAAAAATATCAAGTAAACACTTCAGAGCAGGCTTTTACTGTTGTTTTTATGGGAAGTGAAAAGTTTGCAGGGAAGTTAGCAGCAAATAAGGAGTGAAGAAGACAGCTTGGGTTAGAGTTGTTCAGTAGAGTCAAGTTTGCTTCAAAGAAGCATTGCTTTGATTGGAGAACTGTTTCTTCTTCAATTTCTGCTACTAGTGGTGAGTTCTAAAGGTTAGCCAGTTCACACCCAGGTATGAAATAGCATAGCCTTTTAAAGAGTATTTCAAACAGAAATGGATGCTGAGGGAATTTTTAAAATTTACTGCTCACAGGTGACGCAGCAGTTGCTTTTTTGAAGGCTTTAATTTGAATCTGAAAGGTGATGTGTCACTTAATAGGCTGTACAAAAATCTGTCATCTGATCAACCCAGAACTGAAAGTCAGAAATGTCCATATAGACAATGGTGCTAGCAAGATACACTTCAGTTGTTTCACCAATATGTGAGGTCACTCCTCCAAGTTGACATCACCAGAATGTAAGTGGTTGGACTCTGACGCTTCCTTCTTTTTTTCCTGCTGGTCATGCTACTCACCATGATACAAGGAAAACACAAGATAGGCATTGTGCACCACCTTAGAAATCCCCTTAGCTGAAAGAGTAAGCAAAAGAAGAATTGAGTTGAGCAGTAAAGCCAGCTTTGTGACCTTTGCTTAAAATCTAAATGTGATACAGTCCAGCTAACTAACATTCCAAGGCATGGCTTGGTGTGGCTGTGTAGGGCTTTTGCTCTTTAATTAGGACAAGTGTTGAAAGACTTTACAGCAGAAATAATGTTTAGTCTTTAAGGTATTTAACAGGGAATGAAATGACTGTGAACATATTTGACAAACAGTTCTAGTCTATTTTTGCCCACCAATTTTTCTCAAATTGAGTAACTGTCGCTCTCTTAACAGTAGATTAGGTTTGCAGTCTGCAGTGGGTTAAAGTATTACTCTTTATCCTTTGAAGATCTGGCTTCAAATGTGAATTTGGGTCACAGGAGGAAATGACCAGAATAAAACCCTTAAAGGTCATTTTGGTCAGTTGGGCAAATGCAGAGATGCCTTATTAACAATATAAACTGTATATTGAAGGCAGATAAATGCTTCTCTGAACTCCAAAAGATTCCATATAAACATGGCACCTAATGGTTTTAAAAATGGAAGGGTAGCTAGAGAGATGAGACAGATGTACTGTAAATATCATTAAGGAGGAGAATGAGACATAATTAGGTTAAGGACTAGTATTTTTGTAGGTGACCGTTATTTTTGAGTTACTTATTTCATTGAGTACTTACCTTAATATTAACATGGTGATGTTAAAGCCTATATACTGGCAGGGAAGTGTTGAACAGCAGCAAGAAATTAGTACTAGTTACTGGTTTAGAGCTGCAGTGTCCTAACTAGTAGTCCTGAAATGTCTGCCCATCAATGCTGGTTCATTATGCAGAGCCTTGCTTTATTCAGAATAGTTCAGTTGCCTTGTGATTATATTCATTTTTTTAAAACCTGTTTTGCATCTTCAAAAGATGGAATAAGAAAATGTTGCTCTGTAAGTGGTTTTACTGTTTTCTTCCTATAGCAAGTCCTAAATGTCATTGTATTAACAAATAACTAACACTGTATTAACAAAATAACTAACCTCAGATAAGACTGTTTAAAAAGTGGCATGGGAGTGATATATGAAATATTCCACATTTTTACTTTACCAACCTCAGGTTGGAAACTCTCAAAATCTAATTGTAAATTATGTTTCCGAGGGTGGTATAATATTGAAGTGAGTCCAAAGTAAGATCTACAGCTCAAAAAAACAAAACAAAACAAAACAAAAAAACCCACCACTTTAAAACAAAAATGTCAAGAAAAAGCCTTTTTAGAGATTATTCAGTCTGGAATGGCTTTTTTTAACAGCCAAATTAAAATAAACCCTGAAACACTGGATTTTAAATGAAAGCAGGGAGTGTTCTAACCGTAAACTTGTGAACATTATACTATGTGACAGGAAAATGACTACAAATTTAACACAGTCTAATTTATATTATTCCTTGAGGGAACAGAAGTCATTAGGCTGAGAAGTTTGTATTGTTTTCAGAAGAAAGTATTTCATGCAGGCTGATTTCTTCAGATTTCTTCAATAATGGCATATGGAAGGCAGATTATTCACCACTGAGTAGCGTGTTTGTGCGAGTGCATCAAAGGAAATAATTGCTTTCTGCTTAACCTGAACTATGCTTTAACAAAAATAAGTTTAGTTGCATGTTAGCCTCAATTCTCATTTCACTACTAAATTATTTGGGATCCAGTCCTTATCTGGTAAAGATTGGTAGGGCTCCATTATCTTTACTACAGTGAAATGCTGATTTACCCAGTGAAGATACTGCCTGGAAAATGGAGACTCTGCAGCCCTGTGCATGCGTGTTTATTCTCTACATTTCCACGCAGAGAGAACTCTGGGCCTTTCACAGTGATGATCTATATGTATGCTAGCAGCTCGAGTCTGTGATTTCTGCATTGGAGGGTGATTGCTAATTTTATTTAGCTGGCATTATTTGGACATTACAGACATTCTGTGCAGAGAGAGGCCATACAGCTTTTCCAGATTCTTTCTTGATTCAGTGGTATTGCTTTCAGGCCTTTGAAAGGAGGATCTGACCCTGCTTACCAGAACCTGACTGCAGTCTTGTGTAGCTCAGACAGCAACCTAGAATTTGCCATTCTAAGCACATTCTCTTGATCTGATAATCACTGTACATCTCATGTCCTAGTTTGATGATGGATTTATAATGAACGTCTTTAACCTCAGCCTATCCCAACCATCTGCTCTCTGAAGCAAGCTGGCACTTCAAAGCCATTTTTTGCTTCAAGGTGTCTCCTTGTAGTCTCACAGAACAAATAGTGAGTCATCTCCTCCCACCAGAACAAAGATTGTAACCTAGCTTAGTGTGAATGCCCAGTAGGAAAGACAGGTTGCACAGAGCACCACAGTCAAATATGATGATAACCTTTGCACTGAGGAGAATAAAGGCTTGTCAGAGCTAGTACTAGAGACATACGTATGTCCTCAGCAGGGGCAGTGAAGGGGGCTGGAGTGGTGCTTACATCAGCCGAGCCTGTGAGCAGTCACTTGTAGAGTCTCCTCGGTGGTGCTGTTATATAGAGCCGGGCAGGCATTTTTCTATGAGACTTCTTAAAATGCAGAGGGCAGAGAA
Organism: Anseranas semipalmata; assembly: GCA_013399115.1. Lineage (NCBI taxonomy): Eukaryota > Metazoa > Chordata > Aves > Anseriformes > Anseranatidae > Anseranas > Anseranas semipalmata. The sequence goes on from VXAA01005662.1 coordinate 411,711, forward strand.
ATCAGGTAGATGTTTCCTATTTTGTTGCATCACTCTTACTGCAGATTTCACAGCTACGTATTACAGAACATATGCACCAAAGTTTAGCATTATTGGTTCTCAGCTGAATCATTGAGAAATGACACTAATCTCTTGTGGTATGTGTTAGGTATGGGAATGTTTAACTTCTTTGGTGTATGAAGGGAGGGACTTTCCTGTACATACAGTTGATGATCTGATTAAAACAAAAATCAGAGATAATTACTTTGGACTAATCTGTTGGAGGAGTATCTTTATCATGATAGTTTAATTTATTACTTCTCCAAGTGTTACAGCAAATGATAGGAATTTTAGACTGATTACTTGGTTGTGTTTTTAGATGATGTTTGATTTAATAGATATATGTGGAAAAGATTTTAAAATACGGGCTCATTATTTTCATCTGTGCATCCTCATTTTCATCCCTGCAGCATCACTGAGTTCACGCAGTGCATAGGGCAGTACGCATGTAAGGTAGCATGCTTTGGCAGAGTGTCGCCTGTTATTTGCATAGTGTTACCTGTTATTTGACCACTTTCAATCTTTGAGAATTTGATTTAAATCACACTGCTGCTGAAGAGAAGACTCCCCACCAAGTTCAGTAGTTACTGGATAGGTTTTTATCAAGCAAAATGCCTTTGGATTCTTCTAAGCACATATGGTCTATGTATTCATGTAAGGAAAGCTTGCCATTCAGTTAGTTGTCCATTTGCTGATCCTGAAGTCCATCTGTTCTTTCCTTAGATGCAGGAATTGAGACTTCACTGTTAGCAAGTCGTGCTATTCCTGCAAGCCTGTACCACGTACCCACATCTACAGGCAGCAGGGTTTTGGTCTGTATTCTGTTGCAGCACTACAAGATTAAGGATGTCCAATCTTAAATTAAAAAGTATAAGAAGCTTTGTCTCAGAAAGTGACATATAAGACTTGTCTTTTTTTCCCTGTGTTCTTTACCAGATGATCCCCCCTGCTGGCACCTTCAAGTGAAGTGATTTAAAATGGATGTGATATTAAAGCTTTAAGATAGGGTTTTAAAATAAATGAAATGCTATCAGGACTGTAATAGTAACAGCTGCTGTGTCCACCAGCTGGATGGTAGACTTAATCACTCAGTCAAATCCTGCTTTCCACGGTACTGCACTTGTTTTCTGTACCTTCTGCCCCTTTGCCAGAACCACAATATAAGCTCAACAAAGGGATGCTTTCCTGTGGTCTGTAGCTGGCTCTATCAGGGAGCCAAGGAGGGAGAAAACTTTCTCTGAACTTTCAGCACAGCGTGCACTGTGTGTCTGAGTTTGCCTTATCTGGAACATACCTTCTGAAGTCCCAAGTCTGGAAGGAGCTAGAGCTCAGGCTACCTCCTATGTACATGCTATGTGTTTCCCTACGTGCAAGATACAGGCAGGAAAGTGCTGTTCAGTGCAGAGCTATATGCTTTACAGCTGCAAAGCAGGGAATTCTGCAATCTGTTTTTAGAGGCTTTGGAAAAGTAGCTTTGAAGGCAGAAGTCCTACCTTCTGAGACTGCCAGTTATGGTGCTTTTTTTCAGAAAGAAGGAACTTCTGTATTCAGTATAGGATTGAATAGTAACAGTGTTAAATATATTTCATCAATACTATAGCTTTGGAAAAAAAGGACTTGTCACTACTGACTTGTAGGCTAGCACTATTATCCAAACCAGTTCCAAGTACCAGCCAGTTTGCTTTTTGAAACTCTCACTGGTGAAACAAATTGTTTCCAACTCTCTGAATCATCTCACAAAATAACTTGTGTTTTCAAATGTCAGTTTTCTTTTTGACTTTGACCCAAACTTTATATAAAGGTTAGAAAAAGAGTTCAGTACTATTTCCTTTGGGACGAAACTAAATTTTTTGGTTGACTAAAACTAAATTTTTCATTGTGTTTCACTTGGTTAAAGGAGCCATTAACAGAAAATTATTTTTAGTGAAACTGAAAATGCTGTTTCTCTGATTTGTGCATCAGCTACCAAATCAAGAAATCCATTTATTCAGGCCTGAGTTCCCACTCCCAACAGTGCACCTGACTTAGTGAGCAACCATGGACAAAGCAGTTAACCTTTCTATTCTGTGTTTAACCATCTGTAAAATGGATATAATACTACTTACCTGCCTGACACAGCTGTACTGAGGCTTAATTTTTAATCAAGCTCTGTTAAAACACTTCAAGCTCACTGCATAAAAGTTGCACTGAGAGACAAAATAGTTTTATTACCGTATTATTGCTTTTATAAGATCAACCTCTCTAAGAGTAATATATGGTGAACGATACCAATGTCCTAGAAATAACATCAAAGAGGAAAGAAGGTATCAAGAAGCATGAGGAGAGATGCACTGGGATGGAGTGCAGACTTTCTGACAGCCTAGGGTTCCTTCATCTCTATTAATTATACATGTAGAGCAACTTGTTAATGCATTTCGAACGACATGTTGACACAACCTCAGACCTCTGTCCTGGCAGACGGTCTTTTGAATTAATTTAACCCCAGGATCAGAAGGAAATGGACAACCTAGTTGAAGGCATTTCTATAACAACCACGGTAGACTTCTACGAACAGTACAAACTTCCTGAGAGAGAGAGAACAGGAAGTAATGGTACACCTTCATGGGGAGCTCGTTATGAATAATTTCTGCAGAAGGACCTGGCATTACATTTCAGGGTGATTGTCCATGGAATATGACCAGGTATTATCCTGGATGTTATTCTTTTACCTCTGTGCCCTCCAACAGTTTCAAAAATAGTTATAAAAATACTTCATTTTACTAATAAAGTAGTTGAGTCATTCAGGAGTTTATTTATGATAAAATATAATTGCTTATGTGTAACAGCTGGGATAAATAGAAACCAACGATGAACTGTATTTGAACAGATTGCCTATTATATGCTGCAGTATTCAGGTCTTACCTAATATTTTTAAGCAAAATTGATGCTGTGTGCTTTGCAGGCACAAAACGCACACAAAATTACTGTAATTACCATTCATTTCCCCGTTAGTGGAGGTGAAATGTTTGAAGTGCAGTTCTGCGATGAGAAGTGACTGCATATATAGTTGTGTGAGGTTTCCTCCTTTGTGCCATCTCCGAACCTCAAACCACACGTGCATTCTTTACAAGAGAATGGACAACAGCACAGCCTGAAGCTTCCATGGATGAAATTGTGGCAAATTCTTGAGTCAGTAGCTAAATAAGAAAGTCATAAAGAACATGTGCCCTAATGTAATATGAAGCTATTACAGTAGATGCAATTATTAGCTCACAGAACTTTTATTTTTTTATTTTTTTAAGAGTCACTTAGAAAATTAGACTTTCCAGACTCAGAACTGCAACCTAGTTAGAGTGGTCTAAATTAAACAAAAAGTGTTACTGAAAGAGACATTCACACTGAGTGGCAAAGCTATGACATTAGAAATACATTACTTTGATTATGTTACATTGCTGATTCACTCACAGGAAAGTCCCCCCAGAAGCTTCTAATTATGACAGTCTCAGATAATTTATAAAATGAATTCTTAAACAAGCAAACCCCTTAAGCAAACACCATATAAATTAACTAGTGATTCTGAGTGTGCAACTTGAGATATCTTGGGATATCATGACCATAAGAAAGTGCTGAGCACCTGCTGTCTGGAAAACACTAAAATTTGGAGGTATCTAAGTAACTCCAGTAACTTTAGCTTTAGCTCTTTAGCTGGAGACCAGATCTTTTTTTATCATTTAAGTTCCTGTGGAGAAAAAAGATTTTAAAAAAAAAACTAACCTGAGACATTATAGCCATTACAAATATTATGTATTGGGATTTTGTTGGTTTAGTGAGTTCTTCCTCTTCTTTCTTTTCCTTGCCATGCTGTTCAGAAATATCCTTAACAGCTATGAAGATTAAAGCTTTATCCACCAAGATATATCCTCTTCAGGCAAAAGCATCTAATCCATTGCCCAAACAACCCTGCAGTATTAAGGCTATAGTTTATGCTCGTTGCTAGAATTTATAGAATTAACCAGACTAATATTTTTTCTCTATTTATTCATTAAAAACAGGCTTCTGAATAGTCTTTAAGAGCATTCACATCAGTCAGTGACTTGTCACTGTAGAAATCCATTCAAGTTTCTATCATTCAAGTTGGTTTGATCAGTCTAAGCTACATAATGGTTCTTTTTTCCCCAATTCATTGATAGAACTTTTTCAAACTAGGGAAATGACTAAAGAGTTTACAAAGTGTGTGACTTTTCCAGGAGAAAGAGTTTTGAGAAAAGCACTATTGCAGCTGTGTGAGTGCAGGAGAGAACCACTTTTAAAAGGTTACCAATTGCTTCTTTAAAGCTCTGTTTGTGAATCCCAAATTTCTGAGACTTTTCACAGATTTACTTAGAAAATTACTCAGGAAAATATTTGCAAATAAGCAGAAGAGGAAAGGGATGGAAATACATTTAAAAAACTTGAACAACTAGTCAAGATCAGCTAACAGCCTGTGGGCACTGGGAATGATGTCTTTCTAGTGATGTTGGAAATTAGTAGATGCCACACTCCACAGAATGAGAGACGACAGGAACAGATTTTTGAGAGACATTTCAGGTGGACTGGAAAAAAATGCAACTTTCTTACCCAGTAAATATTATTGATGTTTAAACAGGTGTCCGCACCATATACAGTAGCTTTGCAGTTTCTTCCTTCAGCCTGAGGCTGTACCTGACTTTAAAGGGTTAATGTTCTCTTACTCTTCCTTTTTTTTTCCCTCTTTCTCTCTCTGCCACTGGCTCAGAGCACTGGCTTTCATTTGAAGGGCACAGCATACTGAGTGATGTTCACATGATACCAATGACAGCAGCATGATAAGCCTATTTCTGACAGTGTGGCAAATTACTATTATGAAATCCCAGTACATTTGATTGCGGAGTGACTTTCAGAAGGGATCACACATAGCAAGGTTATGAAAGGCTCTATGTTTACTGCAGTAATGCTGACTTACTGGAAAAGAATATCAAGAGCTCTTTAAATAAAAAAGCTTGGGAGATTCCCAATTCACAAAATATTTGGCTGAATATATCCAGCCAAGCATTATGTTTCTCTAAAACTAAAGGGGAAAATTATCAGCAAAAATTCTTAGTTTTTTTTTTTTTCCTGTGGTGGCTTGGTAAAATGTGTTTGCTGTAGATTCGCTCAAAAGAGATCATCAGCCTGCAGCTGTCCTTCCCCTCTGACATTGCTTGCTTTAGGAGATTATAGTTGTTCTGTCTCTCCAGAACTGCCTCCCCACTCCAGTCAAAGATTGGGGTCTCCTATGTCTGTGTAGTGCCCAAGTTAAAAGAAGAACAAGATTCAAATAAAAAATTACGACAAAAGCAGAAGTGAGAGGAGAAATAGGCAATTTGTAGGTTAAGAAAGCATGGATGTTACCAGTAAAATAAGCATATTTGCAAAATAAAAAATCATCAGTAACTCACCTGCTGAATTATTGTGAGTGTCCAAGGGTGTGTTACAACACAGAGATAAATTGTCCCTGCCCCAAACATCATCCTTTTAAATTTATTTGTGGAATAACACAATCAGCAAAATAAAAAAGAGCAGGCATTAAGTGGCTCAGCTTTGCAGCAGGATTTTTATCACACCAGTGGGCATCAAGGTACTTTCACGGTGAAATAGGTTTTTATTCCATTATCTAGTAAATAAATATGATTATTACTTTTTCTAGACTTTGTTGTCACAGTTTTTTAGTTATGATAGCCCAGGTAAATCTCTAATTGGTTTTCTTGCTTTTATTAATTACAATACCATCAAGTTGTGATTACTGTATTCATAAGCAATGTTCTGATTGCTTACCTTAATTAGAGCCTGTGTATTGTCTTTTACAGAGAAGTAAGAGTACTGTGAAGCCTCTGTATTCCTGATAAATTTCAGTTCAAGCACGTTCTGCCCCCTAAATAGTGAAATGTTGGTCTCTGCCACATCTTTGCAGTGTTACGGAGCACTTTTTTTATGCTATATTCTAGCCAAAGTGATGCAGTAAAGAGCTCATCATGCATATGAGTCTGATTAGGGTGACAAATTAACCCCCATATAAAATATATTTAAAGAAATGATGACTGAAATACACCTCTTCTCTGTAAGTATGGATACAAAATATACAAGCCCCTAAAGTTTAGGTAGAAATCCTTGGAGTTCATACAACTTTTTAGAACAGTAGAGTATATTTGCCCTCCAAAACCCCCAAACACCTGTAATTTCCATTTCTTAGCACATGTAAAAGCTAGAACAAAACATGTCAATATATCAGATATCTCAGTATACAAAAGAGAACAATTCCCTTTCCTAGTTATCTCTGTTTTCTTGGCCAAGTAGAGCATTCACATGATGTTTATTTTGGGATACATAGCCAATACAATCCTGTTTGTCTGCTGGGTGGAATGTGGCTATTCCAGTCTCCTTTGATTACTTTCCCCAGCTGAATTAGGGAATTGATCTCTTAGTTCAGCAAGAAGAGACTTGCAGGTTTTTTTGTATTCTGCCCCTATTGTGATATGAACATATTTAGCGGATGATGGAATATGGCTTCCAGATGTAGGTGGCCACAGCCTGTCACAGGTTTAGGCTGACAGACCAAATGTCTGAGGTTAGATGAGTAGCACCAACAGCTATCATTTTTAAAGGTTATTTTTTAAAAGCACACGTTCTTGGATTTTGTTTCCTGGACGGCATGCTGTGCCATGGAGAGGCCACATGTTTAAATAGCCTCTTCAAACATGTTTTGCACTCTGCTGTAAGGCCTGAAGGCAATTGTCTCTGAAATCAAATTTGTGATGGCAAAAGCTTTGGTGCAAGTGAATGGATGTGGTTATTGCCTTTCCCAGTCATAACAAACTGGGGATCTTTTTGCATTTCTAACAGATAGTTGGATAAATGAGACTTTTACCTCTGACCTCAGTGGGGACAGAATTTACCTAAAACTTTCTGGAGAAGAGGAATGCTGATACTGAAACGGGCAATGCTATACGGCTGTATACAAGCTGGGAGGATGATTGCTGTTACTGTTTGTGGGGACCAAAGAGATACTGCTATTCTGACTGCAATGTTGACTACCTTAGGAGCAAGGAAATTGTCTAATCACAGCTGCAAAACATGTGGCACAAGCTGCAAAACCCACCAAAAAGTTGAGTTCCATGCACCGTAGCAACTGCCACCAGTACCTACGTTTGCTACTTAAAAGTTGCTGCCTTCCTAATACTGAACTCAATTCAGCGACTTGTTTGTAGACCCACCCATGTCTCCATCAATGCCAGTACATGCTTACTTGGGTAATTAAACACAGATGGACTGCAGTCAGTGTCTTTCGCTAAAATGTCTTGTGATCATTTATGGAAAGTCCCAACATTAGGAGAAGAGGAGGATGCAGGGGGTATTCAGCTTTCACAACGTGACTCTTCCTCTGAAACCAAATGAAAAACATTTGGTGGTGCTACTCAGCTATCTGCCACCATAATCTAATAAGGAGAATTCTCACTTCCAGGGTTGGCTGGCTAATAGGTGTGATAGGGTATGATTAAACTATAAAGAAAAAGGTGGGGGGGGGGGAATCTCCCCAAAACACTGAAGTGCAAGTTGATACAAGAAAGGGGGGATTCCTTGTGAATCATCACAGCCTAGAAATAGAATTATTTGTAATCAATACTTGCAGTTCTAAGAACTGAGTATTAACAGCCTGACCATATGTTGGGAGTCTTTCAACTGTTTTCAGTTTACTTTGGACCATATTGTATGTAGTCCATCTCGTGCTGTAGAATTCCTAATTTCTCCCTGGAGATATAGTCAGGGTCCCTGCTGTGATATACATATTACAATGTCATTTCCAGCAGAGTTTATGGACCTACAGTGATAAATGCTGGTTTCACAGCAAATTTGTGCTTAGGTTTTTTGACTTGGTCATACAGTGGCTGATATTATGGTAAATCTGCATGTCAATATTTATTTTATATAGGCAATTTGTGGTACTCCTGACATAGGAATTCCTTGAGATACATTAAAATAAGGAAATATTTGCTGTTGCACAATTCTAAAAGGAAGAAAATAATTGGCAATAGTGGGTCTCCTTAAAATAGGCCTTAAAAATGTCTGGAAGATTGCAATGACTCAGTAAGTTTTGAGGAAAGAAAAATGTTGTTTTGACTGTGAAGCTGGCAAATTCTACCATTTTGATTCCTCAGTGGTAATCTCTATAAAAGAATATATGAATATGAATAAAATTAGAACACTGAATATACTTGTCCTGCCTCTGCGCCTGTTGCCCTAGCTTGAGGCAGAAGCAGATGACTCTGGTCTCTAAGATTGTCAAACTAGCACCATAACCCAAAGCTACATTCACTTAAAGGAAAAAAAAAAAATTATTCTAACTTGGCAACAAGCTCGCCCACTATTTTTGGGTTTTGGTGCCAGTGTTCAGATTTTAAAAAGACCATCTCAAACCTCACAGGCATTTTTGACATTTTCCCATTAACAGGGTTGGTATTTGGGGGCTTGAGAATGCTTTGTCTGTGCTAAGATTTAAACTTTTAGCACCTTAGATCTGTCACCAGTTCAATGGAGAATGCTATTTTGATTTTCCTCATTAACAGCTCTGAAAAAGGGAAAAAAAAAATAGCACATTTCTCATTTAGCATTAATTGGAACATATTTTTGCCAGTAGCAGTTTGCTGATTATGAGATTTCTGTGCTGCTGACTGAGGTGGCTTTGCAAACACTCCTTATAAATAGAAAATAAGTTGTTGTTTTTTTTCCTGTGAAATGACCAGCTAGTGAAAGAACTCATTAATCAGGGAAACAGGTACAGACCAACAACATTGCCTAACACTGATCATGTAAACACAGGCTGACAATGCTGTCTGAACAATCAAGCAGAACAGTTTGGTATATGCTAACATTTTGTCGGGGAGAAAGTTTAGTCAAGTGGTTAAAATACAGGAATGAGGATCCAAATGTCTGTTGTTTTTTCCAGCTCTGCTACTGACTATCTGCAGGCAAATCACCTTACCTCCTTGTAATTTAGTCACTGACAAAGGGCCAAATTCCCCCTGAAAACTGTGGGAGCAACACTTCTTGAATATAACAGTGTCTTCAAATACTACAACATGGAGTGTGAAAGGTAAAAGTGGCCACTGTGTAAATCATATGAATTTGTGTGGCAATGCAAATTGTTCCTGTTGAAACACTATAGATCATTCTAGGCTGGCTTGCATCAACTTTTCTGTCTTCCAAGTACCCCGTAGTGCATTGACTATTTCCAGAAAAAAATATTATTCAGGAAAGAGAGAGACCTCTTGTTATCTTGTCTATCAGTGGTGTACCATTTAACAACTACCTGCTTTCTGTCTTGTTTGTACAAAATCAAGCACAGTTCACCTTCTACCCTGCTTTGACCTTGTTTCTACTGTAGTAGAAATAAAGAGTAGTAACAACGGCACCTTTCATCTCCAGGGATTTCAAAACATCTGGAAAAACTGCATCCTCTGCACACAAATATGGTGCTCTGTTAAGGAACGTTTAGCAATTTACTTGCTCAGAGAGAGGGGACTTCCGCAAACCATGCAAGGTGCAAACCAAGTCCACAGATGGTCTGAGCTTCACAGGTCAGAGGCCAAGAGATGGCTCCTCTTATGCGAGCGTTAGATGCCAGAGAACCCAAGGCACCATAGTGCAGGCTTCAGGGAGTATGAAAACAGAGCAAATTCTGCCACCTACTGCTTCCCTGCACATGTACAGTGCCCTTATTTTCAGTGTACAGACTAAACCTTGGTCTGCTCTAACCTGAGATTTTACTGAGATTATGTTCACCAGTGGGATTGCTGTATTTAAGCCTAAAACACTTCAGAGGCCCGATTAAATGATTTGTTTTCAGTATTTATAAGTAACAGCAGCAATGAAAACTGTCCATGCAGTATGTAGTGATGGTGAGAAAAGTCCACACCTGTTTTACAAAAACAAATACTTGGATTGCACTGAGTATATATTTAAAAGTAAAATTACTGATAACACAAAATGTCAGGAATTCTAAGGGAAGGTGGGCTGTCCAATGACAACATTGACATAACTAAAAGCCCTATCAGAATTAAAGCATTTGAGGGAACAGAAGAAAAATGTAGGCTTGCCTGTACCTACCAGTGGATTTTTATAGCATTCCTCTAGATATCTCAAAATGAAGAGTTTAAATTACTGACTCTGGACAGTATCAGCAACCAGCATACGGAAACCCAGAGCTCTGTATCAGTGCAGGAATTCAAATTTGCTTTATTTTCATTTTTAAAAATCCAAGATTTTCTCTGTATTGGCTACTAGGCTGGGGTACACAGGAAGCTTAGGCAATGCACAGCCTCTAAGCCCGTTCTCCGCAAGCACTTTTCTGTCTGGCATGTGTGTTTCCCACCTTGAGGTGAACTGGGGAGGACAAGGCTGTAAGTTTCCTGCCAGCTGATGCTGCTGAAGTGCTGACATAAAGGTGCCGACATCAGGATTGCCATGCAAGAAGCTAGGTGTTTGAAACATAAGGGAGATTCCAGCAGCATTCCTCTAGGGATCCTTAACTATCTCTCAGGCCAACCACTGTCAAGGACAAAGGCTACCATCGGGTCAATGTTCTCTTTAAATATAGTGCTGACTAAATTTAGTGTCAAATCTGCTGAGAAAATTTACAGCTTGCAATATTTACCTGAGAGACATCCAGACCCTCTTGTCCAAATATACAGTTCCTTAAATTAGACACAAAATATGTCATGAGGCAGCAGCCTAAATTACATACTTACAGCACTGAAGCAGGTAAGTACGTATTTATGCAGCCAATCCTGGTGGCTTATTTCAAAAACTAGACTGGCTTGTTCAATGTATTTTTAAAATCCTACCAGTGTGCTTAACCAGTCCTAGATCTGGGAGCTCTCCGGGCCGGGGCTGTCTCTGTATTGTCTGTTTACAGCTGAGTTCTGCACAATGAGGCTAGCGTCCTTAGGGGCTGTTGCAACCAAAAGAATAAAAGTATGTGACGATAAAGAGCAACTTCCCATAAAATGACTGTGCCTAGAGATGTTTTCTTTCTTAGCAAACATTATTGCCCCAAAACAACCAGTATATTATTTATATAACAATTTCCTTATGGGTCATTGTTGAATAGAATTCGAGTCCTTCAGTAACCAAAGTGAATGCCCCTGTCACTACAACTACAAAATTATTTCCAAGACAGAGTTCTTCTCTTCACCAACTAGTTAGGAGTTACTTCACAGTTACGTACACAAAACTATAGTTCCATTCTACTGCAGTTCTTGAATATCCCAGATTTAGTCCTTCATGAAGTAATTTCCATATGAATAGCGTTTGGGACTTGAGTAGATTTTAAATCATATGAAAAGACAAAAAAAAAAAAGAACCAAGGGGATGTCTTCACTGGAGACAGCACGTAGCGCAGACCAGGTTCGTGACATGCTGCAGCACTTTTGTTGATTATAGCTACCCTTGAAGACAGGTGGCTCCTTTGAAATGTGAGTGTGGATTATGGAATAAATAAGAGGTTTCAATAAAGAATGCGTCACATTTTGGGAAGTTTATGCACTCTTCATTCAGATGAGTAATAGGGCAGTATTGCTGTGAGGGAAGCCACACTGTCTAGAAAAGAAAGACCAAATATGAATTCTTTTTAAAAGCTAGTTTTTTTTTTTCTTGAATTGGTACAACCCCATATGGCAGTAAGTTTATCATCATAAATGTACTGCAACTGAAATCTGCTTAGACTGATTAGACCTATAGAATAAAAGCACATCAATGGCATAGTTTGAAGATGGTACCTTTTAAGAGCTGATCAGTCCATCTCAGTTCAACAAACAGAGCAAACGTGTTTTTTTAAAAAAAGGAAAGGGTAACTACTAATGGCAATTTGGTGTTTTTGTCACCAATATGAAAAATACATGTTTAAATATACAGGCAAGCTTTGCCACATATGTGTGGCTAGAGTAACTGCCATCAAAGAAAGCTTTCTTATATTCTTATGGGAGCTGGGTAAGTCTGAATGCCAGTCCCAGGAGCTATGCATGCTTAAGGGTACTGTTCAAGGAAATCAGTGCAATGGCGTGTGCGGGTTTGGAGGACAGGACTTGGCAGGCATTGTATCCTCATTAGGTAGTGCTTAAATTCAGACCAGTGAAGCTGTTTTACCAGAAAACTGACTTAGCTCTTTTCAGGCACCTTCCAAGGAATATTTATAACTTTCTGAAAGAGGCCTCCTGACCACGCAAACAACCTCTTGTCAACAACCTATTTCTCTTCTCCCTGAAACCCTGCCATTTTGTCTCTGTGACCACCCTCGCTTCACAGTTGGCTTCCACAGTCCCCAGTTACTGCAGAACTTGCCAACCAGCATCACTATTCCTTGTCTGAGCCCCAGCCCTGATGAGATTCTCAGTCCAAAGAATCTAGCTTCTTGTTTATGCAGCTCATCTAGGCTGACATCGGTCTCCTTCAAGGCAAGAAATATGCTTGCTTTGAGAGATGTGCGTCAATTCTAACTACCACCTTGTCTCTTTAATGTCACAAAAGTTCAAATACAAGGCTGATTTCATGCAATCAAGACTGTCTAGAATGTTTTCAGAACAGAAAGTTGTATCAAAGCATCTAGTTACTCTATGCAAAATTGAAGAGACTGGTGCACTCTTGCTTTCCAGTCACAAGTGACCATAAGGCCCTGAGACTAAAAAAAAAAAATTTTCAAGAAAAGCTTGGAAGTATCGGACATATCTGCAAAATAATTTTCATTTGAAGAAAAAGCCTGTTTTGGCATAGTGATATTTCATAGTAATGCCTGGCTGGATAGTTTGCTATTGTCTTGATCATTAGGTAATCCTTTGCATTTTATAACGATTCCCAGGACTCCCAAAGTGCTTGTCATACATCACTGAATTATGCCTTACAACTTCAGAGCGTCCTAGAATAAATATTGTCTATCTACTTGTCTGGTAGAAATGTACTTAAATTCCAAACTGGATCCATGTTTCAGAGACCTCCGAGTTCAAGAATATTTGTCACCAGGTCTATGTTTCAAGCTGATCTCTGTTCTTCGTAAGGTTATGCTATTTTCATTGCTAATATCCATCTTCCTGAAAAGTGTGCATCTTCATAGTGGAACCCAGCATTTCTGTTGTATGTTTGTGTTAGTTGTGACTGCATTTTCTATTTGCTCTTCTTCAAGCATAGGCAAAATGACTGTTGTTTTAGTAATAGACTTGTAATAAGTCCTTGCAATTTCTGAAGATTTGAAGGGGTTGTGAAATGTATTTGTGTTAGACACAACAAGAGTATTTATTATTGAAGGACTCTCTATCACAGCGATATTGTAACTGAAAGTGTATGGTTAAACAGCACGGTTCATATCACGGTGAGAATTACCGTCTATAAACTGTAGGTGTAGGTATCCTTCATTTTTATCTGCCATTCTTACTTCAATGCACTTATGCAGTATGGTACATGAAAAAATGGGTGTATGTGCTCCCTACTACCTACTGGCAATAAACTGGATATACAGGATCAGAACCTAGGATTATGATATAATCAGAATGGCCAGCAAGTATAAATGAGGTATTCTTAATGCAGTCCTGTGTTTGCAGCATTGCTTTCAGCAATGGCTCGACCTTATGGTTTTGAGGGGTTCTGTCTGGAATAATTTAGGCCAATTACATTTTGCATCAAAAAAAAGCGGGGGGGNTTTGTCTTGTAGAATATTTGAGCAATGCATTTGAGATAACAATATGTTTGTTCATTCAGCTTTTGATCCTGGCTGTCCAGTGCTTGATTCCACCTTCACTGAACTCACACCAAGAGATGGAGAAGCCTTGACTCTTTCTGTCATGAGTTCAGCCTGCTTGGAGGCTTGGGTCACCAAAAAGCTAGTTAGATATCTGTGATGCATATTTAGTATTGCTGAAGTGGAAACAGCTAATCACTTAAACAGTTCAAAGCAGATATTTTGCTACCGGGTATTATTAATCATAAGTGACATCTCTTGTAGAGTTGTGCATTTTTTATATTGAAGAGGCTCTCTATCAAAATGCATTTCATCCACTTAGCTAGCTAGCGTGCTTTGCTTGGTTCCTCTGGGTGTCATAGTTATGTATTTTACTTGTAAATGGCTCAATAGTTGAAGAGATTAGAGCTGTGCCTGGGGAGCCCTGCCCTGTCAGCTTACAGGTTTGGAATGAATGTTTTCATACAAATTTCATAGATAGTACTTGAGCATCTCAGTAATTCCCTGTACCTCAGGCAGGTCGTTTCTTTCCATATATGAGCTTTGGTTTTAGAAGCACTATAGATAATAATCATAAATGTTTAATTTACTATAAATATTTAATATTTATGAATGATTGATGACCAGACTTTTAAACAAACTGATAGAGCTGTGTGAAATGAAGAGTTTCTTTATATAATTGTCTAAGCCATATTCCAAATATTATATGGGCTTTGTTTTACTATTAAGATGGATGCCTGTTTTTTATTTTCATTAAAAATATTAGCACATGGGTAACAAATAGAAAAATACACTTTTTGTAGTCATATTGACAATAAAAGGGATCTAGATGGACTTCCTTGCAAATACAAGAATTTCTGTAGCTGCCATGTAAAGACTTCTTTCTTTATGGATTATTTTAAAGATAGTTTTTCAAGAGAATATGTTTCTTAAAACACAGCACGTCAAGTAGGTCATTTCTTGGTTGGCTGTGGTTCACTGACTATTTTCACCTATTTTGCTTTCATTTTTTTTCAGTTGTCTTTGATCTCCCTAAGGCTTGGAAGCCAAAAAGAGCCACATAATGCTTTATCTAATTTTCAGGGTTCTCGCTTCTCTAAAAGATTTCATTAACAATGCTGCTTTCTGATTCATGCAATCAGCTGGAAGTCTGCATACATCTCTGGCAGAGATGTCTCACAAAGGTTAGTGAAGAATCACTTTGCCAATAGGTGCCACTGTTGCTCTACACGTTTATGTCTGAATCCTCAATGTCCTTCAGTTCAAAATCAGTTCAACCTTGAAAAACTAAATCACAGTGACTAAAATGTATCTCTGTGCAAGGGTACAACTCTGTATAGATTGTGGCCAGAGGTTTGTCCATGCCACGAGTAACATACATGCTTTATCTTATGCCTAAAAATACTTACATTATTGGTAATATTGAGCAAAATTAATAAAGGAAGAGATAAATATGCCTTGAATTAATTACAGATATATTTAATCTAAGCCTTTAATTGGCTGCAAGTTTATTGTTGAACCTCAGACCAGCAGCAGCTTGCAAATATCTCCTCTGAACCAAACACAATTTAAATGCAGAGCTTGCACATCAGTGCAATAAGAATTTGGACTTCCGTCAGCACTGAGTAAAGTATCAGGGTGCCCCATCCAGCATCGTAAAGGCCACCAACTGCTATTTCTTCTGGGCTTACTGTTGGGTAATATAAGGCTGGCTAATGTAGTTTACTTTACAGCTTATCTACCATTAAGTGCTATTCAGTATGTAAAGCCAAGGGCAACTGAGGTCTGCTTGCTTACTACATTGGGAGAAACCTTGGTTCACCTTGTCCTTAGGTATTCAGCCATTTCATATGCTTACTTTACTCTAGGATGCTTCAGGCATATTATGGAATAATACAAGTTTCTTTTCTCTTTTTTTTTCTGTAAAGAAATGTATAGCAAGCTGTATAACAATGAAAAAACAACTAAGGACAAAGCAACTAAGAGATTTATAACCTCTTAGTTTCTGTCCCACTCTATGTTTTTTAAGGCATCTATTCATTGACTAGAGACTGACAGATAAAAATTTGTTTTCAGTGATTTAATATCTTCTGTTGAAAATATATTCCCAGCCATCTGCAGCTCAGACTGTAACGCAGCAACTTGTGCTAACTAGCAGTCAGCCCTCCGCCTGTATAACCTAATTCCCATTCCTTCCGCATGGAACAGATCACTCTTACGTATATGAGCAACAAGCTGTATTAAGTAGTACTTAAGATCACACTAAGCCGTTTACATAGAGGCATCTCTTGCCTTTTTGTCTCTCACGAGTTGGCCGAGGGCTTGCAGATATTTCTGACTCCCTTCATAGTCCAGGATTCTGCCAACATAGGGAAGATGTCCCTGCCTCGAGGATAAGCCATGAGTTTTAGCTGGTCTTCTAAGCTGACATGGAGCAAAAGCAGAAATCGGTGGCTTCTCGTAGGAAATGGTGTAGACACTGCTCATCACTCCAGCTTCTTTCTTGTACCATTTTTTCATCAGGTACTCAAGAAGGCCATAATTGGTGGGTGGTTCTGAGACAAGAAATGGTTAAATGTTACAAATGATAGAATTAAATTTTTGGTCCTGGTGTTTCTACTCCACAGTGGGTATCGGGAATGTTTGTACTATTTTGGCAACAGATTAAGAACAAACTGAGATCTTTTTGTTCCCAGGGCATGTGTGCATCCCTCTGGCTGGAGGGGAAAATCACTGTTAGATATTGATAGGAAAGCAGTAATGATAAAAATGGAAGGAGTCTTGGTTCTTCATAGTCTCTCTGGTAGGTATTAAAGAAATTAGCAGAGGTGTACGTACCATTTAAATTCAGAAACATGGTAATATTCAGTGAATTCTCCTGCCAGTTATACCTCATAGGTCTCCTTTTTTCAGCTGGTGTCTGGCATTATTACATAGGGAAGAGAAATCTCTTTGTTGAAGGTTTATCCTTCACTGCTTCCCTGCAGTCATTAAGTGTAGTTGTATGGATAACATTTCCACTTTAATGATCATAAAAATAAGCTACTGACTGGGTAAGAAAGCAGCTAAAGTTCACTGAAAAATCCGTTTTTAGAATGATTTTTAAAACAGCAGGGGGTTCCTGGCTCTAAGACTATATATTGACCACTGCACCATGTTCCATCTGTTTGAATTAATAATACCAAAAACTACCAAGAATGGGGAAATCTGATTTCTGAGGAATCCAGGCAAGCTTGCGTCCATTCCATCTGCGGAGGGGAGGCAGCACAGGGTCATAACCGTGTCTATTGTATTTATCATCATACTCTGACACTAAATTTCGGCTTCTTGGTTCCTCATGATGTGTGAAGAAGTGCTGTGCTGGCAGGCCCTGCAATGAGATGAAACCATGCTGTTTGTCTCAGTGCATAGCATTCAGATGGCTTAGCATGCTTTTGAGTCTGACTGTGCTACCAGTGATATCACAAAATTTTGTGAATACTTACATTACTTACAGCTTATTCCCTGAAAATAAGGGCATTTGCCTTTAAAGTAAGGTAAATTTCTAGTTAAATTAAGCAACTACATCTGTATACCAAGATCTGGTTTCAAAACATTCATCATGCATTTGCAGGAACATTTCAGCCTCCAACTGAAAAGCTGATTGTCTTGTGCTGCTAAATGTTTCATTGTGCGTTAGCATTACATATACTTTCTAGCTGTCTGTCAGGAGAGAATAATCAGCATGTTTGGGGACGGAGAGGTACATTAGAGGAAGGGGCATTCTAGCAGATGATACTTATGGGAAGAGTGTTATTCTGAAAGCTTGGGACTCATTTAAGTGTTGTTCATTCCTATGAATTGGGGCTGTGCGGATCATCTTTTACCAGCAAGCTCTTACTATAGCCCACAGAATGTCCTGAAGACATGATATCCTGTCCTAGCTGGGAACGTGCTGATTTTCTTCATGCACACTGGTCACCCTACCAGGCAGATATTGGGAAACAACCAGAGAGAACCAAGAAGTGTGTGCTGTTTGTCTACCCCTGAAAGGCATCCTACTTTAATCAAGGGTACAAGGGAGCGCTCTGGATCCTGTAGACTGGCCACAGAGCTGCAGTGCCTTCTTTTACACATATAGTTATATATGTATATAAATATATATATATATGTGTATATGTATATGTATATAAAATGTGACTTAAGTAGTAGTTATAAATCATTGCTGTATGGAATGTTAGCACACACAACCCTGCATCTGAAATTTCTTTTACTTACCTCGTATTTCTTCATCATGGTTCTTCTTAGTGTTTGTTCTGGTTTGTGATCTGGGAAGCAAATGAAGTCTGTGCTGTATATGCTGCGGCCAAGCTTCCCAGTGGGTTTTATAAACTAGAGAGATATACAACACTGAGGAGATAGCAAATGCAACCTTATAATTACAGAACCTCTGTTCCAGTGCTACTTTTTTCATCTATGCATTTAGAAAGCGGTTATTTGAAAATAAGTCTGTGCCACATAGTTTTTCTCAGATAGTAAAGTCAGCAGGTCTAATCAGCCATTGTAAAATTCTGGACTGATTCCTTGGTGTAAATATAAGATGTTATACAGCCCTTGAAAAATTATGCATGGTTTGGTGTTGAATACTGTCAGCTGCTGTGTGAACTAATACCTAAAAAGGATGAATTAACCCATTTTTCTCTCTTTGTCCCTACTTCCAGCCGCAGCAGGCCAGGCTCTGCAATACATCATCTAGCCTTTTGCTTCAGGACAGTTGGAAAAATACTAAGAAATAGAATGTCTTCTCTGGAAGACTGTTCCCTGGCTTATTTCTTCAGTTACAAAGGCTTTTTCTTAATATTCTCTTTCCTTTCAGTTTACTTTACCCTCATTTATAATCTAATGAAATACTTCATGGATTTCTTTTTTCTACATGATTTTTATACCCTTAAACTATCTTCATCTGCTGAGATCACATCAGATTTCATAAATGTCAGGAAAAAAAAAGAAGTAATTTTAGTGGAGTCAGGAGGATTTGCCCTAATAGCTCCAATATTGAATCTAACTGGCATGTTTTAGCAACATTAAATGTGTAATGATAAAATTTTGCTCAGCTCCTAAGTAGGACATGCAATCTGTAGAGCAGCTCTGCTGAAAAAAATGGTCTTGTTTATACAAGTGAAACCAACATCCAAATTAATAAGGATCCTTATTAAAGGATCAAGTAATAAGTATCAACTTACAGAAGGGCTAATGAAGCCTCTATTGTATAATACTGGTATATATTATTAAGTTGTATACATGATTGTTGTATATGTTGTATATATTATTAAGTTGTATAGCAGTCTGAAGTGATTGCCATAAAAAGTGCTATAGCATTTTTAATTGGCAAATGTTATATCCGGTGTGAACCACATCATATACCCCATGCTCAGACATTGCTTCTGTCCTGGCTTAGAGAGAAGAATGGCAGATCATAAAATGAATGAATGTAGGCCAAGCAAGATACGTATCCTTCTCCCTTTTATTACTCTGATGAGCCTGGACTCCAGCTTATATTGCAGTAGTATACTATCTCCAGAGCATTGGTTCTGACCCGCTCTATCCTGCTCTCACACTTCTTTCCTGATCTTACCCTTTTTCTCTCTTCCAGCCAGTTTCCAATGAGAACTTTAGTAGAGTACTTTGGTTGAATTTTCCACCAGTCCTGTCTATCTTCATTTGATGTGATCATATTTCTTTGTCTCACCAGTGCTACCCTCCCTGGTTGTTCAGTAACTGTTCTTCCAGTTCTGTGGGTGAAAGATTACTCAGCAGTCCAGTGCTGAAACTAGGGCAGAAAGGGGCTCCGCCTGCCAGGGTGCTGAGAAACATAGGTGATGTGCGGAACTGCTTTGCCTTAGAACCATTTGTGTTTGTTGTCCCCACAGTGACTGTCATTCCAGTAACCACATTCTGAGGCTACATCATAATTACTGTTGAGCGAAACAGTGGCTCCTAACCCACTCAAGTCAGTTACCTTTTTTTTTTCTAATAGAGTTCACAATCGGGGCACGGTATGTCAAAACACTGTGATATGATTTACTCATTTACACCAACACAGCACACATACCTGCATGACACACAGTCTCTCTTTAAAGATGCATAGACACATTTTATTTTAAATGAGTGGGACAAACCAGGATGTCCATTCAAAATAATGTTCTTATTTATTGACATAGCTAAAGATAAGGGCTTGCAGCATGGTACAAGCATGTATAAGGTTTGCATATTCCATGTTCCAACTAACAGATGGAATGAGGTTCACATGAGCCTTGTTTATCATTGTTAATGGCTGCCTTTGACTGGCTACCCATCACCTGATATTAAATATCCTAAAAAGATATTTTTCTAGGTTGAGGCATGAACAGACTCGTGGAATCTAAGATGTTTACTATAAGCCTTTTAGGAAGTTAACAACGCTGTCCAATCCCCTCTTCCCAGATGGAAATGACAAACCGCCATAATCATACAGGCTTATGATTCCATGGAATCCATCCTCAAGGTGGTACCAGGTCACTCGAACTCCATTGTCCTCCAATCTCTTCTTGTACAGCAAGCCATCGTCCCTCAGCACATCATACTCGCAAGTCAAGATGAAAGACTCTGGCAGCTGGTGAACAATAGCATCTTCAGCTAACAGGGGACACAGGTTGGGCTCACAGAATCTTTTCACTGTCTCATAAACTTCAGCCATAAAGTCAGTGGGCCTAAGTGGCTTCACACCTCTGACCTTAAATTTTTCAGGGACGTTGTCTGGACTCACCCACTTCTTATACTTCAGCCTCATATCTGGAGGAATATGAGAGCCCTTCAAGACCTCTTGCATATGAGATGCATCCCCATTTAGGTACTGCAAAGCAAAGAAAGCAGCACGTTCTCGAAATAAGAGAGGGACTCCCCGATTTTGCTGGTAGGACGGTAAATTGAAGTCCAGTGCCTGAAGGCCTGGGTAGATCAAGATCTGAGCACGTAGCTTGGGGAGGTCTGATCTACCTGCCAGGGTCTGGCTAACAGCAGCTGCTAGATTGCCCCCTGCACTGTCCCCACAGACACTTATACGGGCAGGATCCACCCCATAGTGCTCTATGTTCCTCATAAAGTGTATGGTAGCATTAAGACAGTCTTCATACGCAGCAGGGTATTTGTGTTCAGGAGCTAAGCGATACCTAATACATAAAGAGACAAGTATAGGAGAAGGAAATGTTGTTAGTATTAACCAGGAAATGTTATCCTACACTGCCTTCCAGCCCTATTGTTTTGGGGTGTTTTTCCTGCAGGTCAGGATATTCATTACCTCCTAAGCAGGCATTCCTCAGTTAGTGATTGTGGATAAGCTGTCAGTTGTGTGGTCAATCACAAAGACACACTAAAGTAGGATTGTCTTCTGATTAAGGGACTGAATGAGACTTTGTAATTCATTTCTTAGTTGTGCTGAAAACCCCCTGTGTATTCTTGACAAGATAATTTAATGATTTTGTGCCTCTGCTTCCTGGGAGTAATATAGTGTGATTATTCTCTCTTTTCTATAAATTACAAGTGTTTGGAGCATCTCATTATATGTTCATATGTTCAGCACAAGGAAGACTTGTTTTACCTAAGTTCTAAATTGTCTTGTTTAGATTTTCTTAGTCTGCCAAATACTCCCATTGGGGTCTTTCCTGAGTATATCAGTGCATGAACAGTTAAGAGGTGTGAAATAATCATAGCTACCACTATTTGTCTCTTTATGTTCTTCACTGAATTCTTCAGAAATTTCTCTGTAAAAAATAACATCTCCAAAAACAGTGCAGCTCTACTGTGGCACCGCAGCATCAATAATCTCCGAACAATAGAACTGGGTAGGGTTCACTTACTGAACAGATACAACTACTGATTCGCTTTCTCTGGATATGTAGCGGCATACTTTTTCATAGGTATCTGGAAAAGAAATATTTTCATTAGTGTTTTGCTACTGACCTAATCTTTGAGACATCTAGGGAATATTTCTAGAAAAGTGTGTATTTGTCTTCAGACTTTCTCCAAAATCGCATGCTGAAACCTCCTCTTATTTTGATTTAATGAAAACATAGGAACGTTCTTTCTAAATTATTATTCCTCCAGCAAATATCTTACCAAGGCTTCCAAATACCCAGCCTCCTCCATGAAAGAAGATGATACCTCTCCTTTGCCCATGCAATGTAGCTTTAGGCTGGTAAACCCTCACAGGTACTTTGTTAAACTGCAGATCCTGGATAAAGAGCTTTGGGTCCACCCTTAGTCTCCGTCCTTGTCGCACATATCGGCCAAAATTGATTTGACTGCAAAGTCCAGTCTTCTCCAAAATCTTTCCCTGTTAAAGGCAAAAGAAATTAAGGCTTCTTTAAAAGTCTTGATATAGCCAAGGTATAAAAACTCTGCATCATACTTACATTAAACCGTATTTGAGGAAAATTTTAAAGAAACACAGGGCTCACAAAAAAAAAAAAAAAGAGGTAATGTTGTAAAACATTAGTATTCTATAGTAAGATACAATAATAACAGTATAAGAAGTTAGAATAACCACCATGAGGACCATTCATAGAAGAAGATAATGGCTATGCAAGCATCTCCTAAACCCGCTCTAAATGGTTTCCTGTATTCTAAGTATTGATAGGAGAGTTCATTCTCACAGGTTGTTCAGTCCCTTTTTTGACTTCATAAACCCTTGGATCACAGTGAGGAAATGTAACTCTGCAGTTGGTTTTCTTGGTAAGAATGCCCACTTCTAAGAAAGTGAGAGATCCCAGGACAGAGTCAAAAAACAGTTATTTCTTTTAAGACTGCCTAGATCAGTTCTACCAAAGAGAATTTCTACCTTATATCATATTAGCAATCACTGGAATCTTCTAGATCATCTTCTGAAGAATCAGATGGAAAAATCTAGGCTTCACATACAGCAATTGAACCCTATTGCCTGATAAAAATAAAGCTCTTTAATTTGGGAAAAACAATTTTCCCAAGCTCTCACTTCCTACAGACAGTAGAAAGCCTACTTCCATTCCTCAAATCCAGTGTCATTCTAGTATCATATCAGCAATTTTATACAGACCATCCAAACTGGCCATCTTGGAATATACATTTTAATTGTCAGTTTTGCCTGGCACACCTTTGTGCTCACTCTTGTTTTATTTATACTTGATAACAATAATGAAATGGTGTATACAGAAATATCCTCATAAGTGCTTATAGTTCTTCATTGTATAAACTAATACTCCTGAATTAGAACATAAAACTCGGTGGGTTTGCAAATCTTCAGTGCTGAGATGTGTGGTGCACTGCTTTTTCTTTGCACAGCAGACTTCCTGAACAAAATCAAGAAGCATCCTTTCCCAATGCTCTTGCAGTGAGCTTACGAACTGGAATACAAATCTGATCTAATAAGTGAACAAAGAGAAGGAGGGAACAAAATTAATTAAGGGTTTCAAACGAACTACTACACTAGTGCGCTCAGTTACTAAACAATTTTAAATGTTTAATTAGAGTCTTTATCCATTCCCTTGTCACCTTCTGGTAGGATTCAGGAGAACTGGGGAGCATGATAAGTACATTTTGGGAGGATGTGCATGGTGTAAGGAACTCTGGGGGAAAACAAGATTTGCGTGCTCAGAAAAGGGGATGTTGTGGCTAAAGGAGCGAGGGAGAAAGTTAAAGATTTTTTAAAAATTCAAAGGTACCGCAGGTGACAGAGGAAGCGTTTAGGACAGCTCTAATGCCGTTTATGCAATGCTGTAAAAGTGACTCCCGGGATTAAGAAAAGCAGCCCTAACCGGATTTTGTACCATAAATGTCACCGTGGCAGAGCAGTCGAAGGGCTGTAGTTTTCCTTGTGCAAGGTGCCTTCGCCTAAAGCTGGGGACAGTTACCAGACAAAACAGCAGCTCACCTCGGAATTCCAGACTTACATCAGCACCGCCGTTTGCCATCTCTGCCAGCAAGCCCTAGCACGCCCCCGAACGCGAAATCGGGTTTGCCCGGGAGACGAGAAGCGTGCCGGCGGAGGGCTGCAGGGCCGAGCGGGTGTTAAGCCTGGCCCGGGGTTCTGCCGCCCGACCCGGCTCCCGCGGGGCCCCGCGCTCCCCCGGGGCGGCGGGGGAACCCCCCCCCAGCGATCCGCCGAGCGCGGCGGGGCGGTCGCGGGACTTACCAGGGCCGCCGTGCCGAGGAGGACGGCCAGGACCAGGCGCAGCTTGGCGGGCTGGTTCACCCCGGGCGGGATCTCGTAGCTGGGCAGCCCGAGGAGCACCGTGCGCAGCACCAGCGCCGCCAGGGGCAGGAGCAGCAGCAGGAGCAGCAGCAGCG